>BQNB010024226.1:27500-60965 GCA_026074375.1 Tanacetum coccineum
GGGGGGGGGGTGGGGGGTGGGGGGGGGGTGGGGGGGGGGGGGGGGGGGGGGGTGGGGGGGGGGGGTGGGGGGGGGGGTGGGGGGGGGGGGGGGGGGGTGGGGGGGGTGGGGGGGGGGGGGGGGAAGTTTCATAATAAGTCACTAGTTTTAAAGTTGTTAGTTTTCAGCTTATTTATAACTTTGTTTTTAAAGTTTTCAAAAAAATGGTTTAAAAAAAGGGAGGCATGGGGATCGAACCCATGACCTCCCCCTTGTATACCAAACGTCTCACACACAACCTCTGCTAACACTAATGCCCTTTGGGTCTTTTCTGTCTAAACTTGCACACTTAATTCTTTTATCCTTTCTTTGACCTTTTAAGTTTATAAGCTGTTTTAGCTTATTTAACAGCTTATTTGATTAGTTGTATTCACCTTTTTATTTTTTCTAGATTCTGCACTGTTCAAGCTATTTTTCATGATTTTTCCAGATTTTTCCCATTAATTTTTCTTATTAAAACAGTAATTAAATCATAAAAAAATATTAAAAAGTCAAAAAAATATAATTATTTTTTTTTAAATTTTCTTTTATCATGTAGGACCTAGGAAAAATAAATTTGCATCCGTAGGGTTAATTTTGAAAATTTTTGTTTTTAAAGAACGGGTTTAAAACCCCGTTCTCGTTTTCGCATTTTAAGTTTATTTGCCTTTATTTTTATGTTCCCGTAGACTTAGGTTTTCCTTTTATGCCTTTTTATGCTTTCCCGTGGTTTTAAGTTTAATTTCCCGTGCCTTTTTATGCTTTCCGGTAGTTTTAAGTATATCTTAGTTTAAATTTTTGTAATTTCCCGTAGTTTTAGAAAACCCAATCAAATCCTTCTTTATTCAAGCATCCAATTGTCAAACCAAATACGTAACCTTCAATTTCACGCCTCGTCGGGGAAAAACAACCCAGGTCCAGTTTTAAACTTTGTGGATAACGAAGCGAGAGACCGATACTTCCGGTAATACTATACTATATATTTGATATAATTAACCCTAAAAAGTTGATTATCAGGCACGGATACCCGTATCTTCCTTGATGGATACGGCGCATTGGTCTTTAAAATATCTTCATTTAAGCTCCAAAATGCGCGCCTTTTGCTAATATTCACCAACTACTTCATAGTTACTGCAATTCTTAAATATAAATGATTAAGTAACAATTCTTTGCAATAATTATATAAAATGGGTTAAATACATGGGATAAATAATGCTATAAAATAGACGTTATTTGATGTCATTAGTTAGCTATCAAGGTATGGTTGATAAAGTAAGCGCCTTCTACACAAAGAATCTAGCTCAACCATGGCAAACATATTCAAGGTGTTCAACCGCTGCTTAATTACAAGAACATCTGGACACGATCAAACAAAGATCAATATTCTTTAAATGTTTCATGCCGTGATCAATCGAACAAATGTTGATTATGCTGCTCTTTTATGATGGGATTTCATGAACAACGTGAATCAGAAGAAGGAAGCCATCCTGTACCCCCGATTCATCAAGCTTATACTTGCTGATTTGATGAAGAAATTCCCAGAGATTACTCAACGAATTGTATAGGATTATCATTCTATCAAGGATGATATTCCATTGGATAGTGTATACAATACTTGGGATGTGCGTGTACGAGGGATGCAGATTCCGAATGTGTTTCTAACTAAGGAGATCCGTGCCACTGATGACTTTAAGGAATATGAGACGGTGTTTATGAATGCAGATGTTCCAATGAATCAACCGCAACCGGTTGTTTCTACCCAAGGAACGCATAGGTCTATACCTAGAGCCCACAGGACACCTACCCGTACTGCTAGTCCTCCGGGGAAGAAAAGGAAGCATACTATTGAAGAATCCAGTTCACCAAGAAAAACACACAAGATAACTATCAAGAAAAGGAAACAAAGCACACCTTCAATTCCACCTCCAGGAGATGATAGAGATAGAGATGCAATAGCTGAAGTAACTCTTCTAAGCCTTGCTTTACATAAAACTGCTTTAGCTAATGAAGCTCAAGAAAATGTTGCTAAAGTACAAGAAAAACTAGATGAGGAGGAGATTGAAAAAATGGTTGAAGGTGAAGAAGATGAAAAATCATATGCAAGTGCGTTTGTTGATTCTGTGTTTAATGATGATGTTGATGATTCCAGTACTAAGATAGTGACCGGGAGTCATAAGGAACATCCGAAACATGTAACTGATGATGATGAAGAAATTAAGAAAGAGAAGAAAGGTAAAGAGGTTGAAAAAGAAAACGAAGATGAAGAAATTAAGAAAGAAAAAAAAGATGAAGATGTTGAAAAGGAAATAGAAGATGTAGATACTGAGAAGGAGAAATATATTACTGATGATGGAACGGGTAGTATGGAGATTAGGAAAGATTAGAAGCAGACACCAATTCCCTAACCAACTAGATCCCATAGGAATGTTTCATCTTCTGACAAAACAGTTTCTGAGGAATTGACGGCTACTATTTCACCAATAACTGACACCACATCTAAAGATTCATGCACAACAAAACGCAAGAAAAGATATGTAATAAACAAAGAATCATTAAATCTGGTGGTCTAGATGAATCAAACCATATGATAGTCATAATTTTAGAGAGAGAGAGAGTAGAAGGAGAGAATGTAACAAAAACCACACTTCTTTAGAGAGAGAAAGTGTGTGTATGGTAAATGAAAATGAAAATGTTTACCAGTCTCAACCCCTCCATGGAAGCTATGGAGGGGTATTTATAGCCCATACTCAATTAAACTATGCATTATTGGCTAATCTAGTCCCTGCGTATGTATATAAAAACTACGGTAATTCCATAAAATTGTCACATAAAATGAAATCCTAACAATCTTCCCCCATGGGACGATATACAGAATTACTTGCAATATTTTACTAACAAATACATAATGATTATGAACAAGAACTTCCATGAAGTTTCCAATGCTAATGATGTCTTTTGTGGCCTTCGACTTCAAGTATGCACTCCACCATGAATCATCTTTGTAGTACCTTATAGGAGAAATACTGTAATAGGCACGAACTAAGTAACCCATACACTTCTGGTTAAGGAGAAGCTTCTGAATTAGCTTCCTCCTAATCCATGCCACATATTCATCACTACGAGCTATGCTGAACTGGACAATACTCGGGGTGACCGAGTCTTTTTCATGAACCTGACAATCTCCCCCTAAGGGAGGTCACCCTTGAAGATACTAATTGAAGCTCAGCAATCTTTAAGTTGTTCATCCGTTCCAGCTCGTAGTCTTTAATAATATCTTTGTACTTTGTGGAGTGATCTTTAGCATTATTCCATCAAGCTTGACTTAGTATGTGATCTTTGAGCTTTCATTGAGATCATCAGCCACAGTAAATCTCTTTATCATCCTTATTGTGTAGTATTGCCTCCATGTGATATTGTGACCATTAGACCGGCATACTCACACTTTTATGGATCATGATAGCAAGCATCAGAGTTTCGAAAGTTGTGTTGTAGATCTTTCAGCTATCATGATGTCATTGGATAAGAATATGAAGTGTGAGCATAGGGTTGTGAATTGACATGTCTCTGGCCAGCAGCTACAACCATCGGAATTCCTGCAAGTATTCGTTAGTAATAAACAAACGAAAGTGTCTTTGTTTACTTTCGTTGAACAAGGTTGCAAGAACAACGGTTTCCCGTTAATCAGTATAAATAATGCCTGTGACCAGGTAGAATTCCAAAGAATCTCCTTGACAGGGTTTCGCAGATGTGCTAGCCGTTCTTAAACCGGAGCGTCTCAAAGTAGACAAAGCACAGAATGAGTGAACCAGTGAATTAAAACCCACTGATTAATGAGAAATTGATTTGAAAATCAGTCGCGTGTCACTCAAGAAAGAGTTTTTGTACCACATCAAAAGTTTTATAATATGAAATCAAATTTCATCAGAAACACTTTTGTTTTGAAAGATATTCACAGTCAATGTGCTCAAAAATCAGTTGTTGAGCACATCGAAAGGTTTTCCAAAAACTACTCATCAATTCATATACTGGAACAAGTTTGATTCATAAAGAATTACGCCATCGTTTCTTTCCAGTTGTCACAAGCTTGATCCTGAAGAGTATCTCACATGTCACCTACCAAGAGCTTGTTTGATGTTAGCTCTAGAAGGATTTCCATCTTTCCTAATTTGGGTGTTCGTCATCTCCATTTCTATCCTCCTTGACAAAGCTCAAGTATGGGGGGATCGGGTCAAGCTAAGTGACCTTAAACAAGCGCTTCGTAGGTGGCAACCCATGCTTATCCATTCTATCTTCTTTCTTTTTTCTAATAAGTGTTGTTGTGATAAGGCTCGCCTCTTCCATTATCTCGTGTTTTGTGTTTTGTGGTTTATTGTCCAGGATTGCCCAAATTGTGATGACTCTCGTG
Source organism: Tanacetum coccineum (assembly GCA_026074375.1). NCBI lineage: Eukaryota > Viridiplantae > Streptophyta > Magnoliopsida > Asterales > Asteraceae > Tanacetum > Tanacetum coccineum. Next base: position 31,924 of record BQNB010024226.1, read on the forward strand.
CTCGCGGTTTTGTCCTCCGATCACTCGATCTTCACATCCTCAACTTCATTTGGGAATCCAATATCCTAATCTTATCGACTAACGTTATTCTTTTAAGCAATACTTAATAAACAGCTTAAGATTTGCATAGAAACCCTTCTTAAACCATTGAGGACAATGTTTAATTCTAGTATGGGGGATCTTCGATTTGATTGTGCCTATAGTAGTTGTTTTCACGTAATCTCGTTTTTACCACCAAAATTTTCAAAAAAATGAAAAAATTTAAAAAATATTTCAAATAAATAAGTGTTTTGTCACAATTTTTGACTTTCCTGCTCGGTAGAATAAGAGTAAAATTTTGACTCTATCGAGCCGTGTTTTGAGCTCTAGCTTGTTCCTTTAACTTTTAGAAGAATAAGCGTTCGAGGATTGTGGAAGAATGAAAAATGATAGTGTTAATTATTAGTGGGATGCTAAACAAGGATTATTTGGAAATCTTAAGAGCTCATGTGTGTAATTGTCGCTTTTTCACACCATAAGCCTCTAATCGTACTAATAATACGTCTATTTTTTGAAAATTAAACTTAACCAACAATTTTTTGAGATATAGTAATAATATTTTTAAGCCTGTAAGTTCAAAATTATACATAAATTTTTCAAAAAGACGTCTTCTTTATATACTGTAAAAATAAAATAAAAATAAAAAAATAAAAAAAAGAATAATGATGAAAAATGAAAAAAATAGATATTAAATATAAACTGTGGGCTGATAAAAGTTGATGCATCTTGCCGGCTCACAATCGATGTTACAGCCTTCTAAAGAAAGCCCATAGTAAGAATAAAAATCCGAGACTGATAAAAGTTTGCTGCATCTTGCCGGCTCACAACCGATGTTGCAGCCTTCTAAAAGGTCAAGGGTTACAATTGCATCAATGTTATGTTTAAAATTAAGTATGAATTAATAAATGTAAGATCTCTTTTTGTTAAATTTAAATAGCGTTTGCGACTTTGACTATTCCATTTTAAGGTTTTTTTAATGAACATTGTAAAACACGTAAAAGAACCTAAGAGTTCTTGAAAACCAAAGGTCCGTGAGTCCCATACTAGTCTTTATGGGTGTCAAAAGCTGTTCCTTAGACGCAAGGTTGGATTGCCCGAGACGTAAGCGCTACATGGGATGATCTCGCCTTGAAACTTATTATTCTCGGGTGAAACGTGAAACATAGAATTTTGCAAAACGTTGATCCATGATTGAAATTCAAAATGGCACATTCACCTAATATATAATAATTGTCGAGAGTGAAAAGTTCACAAGTTGCAAATATGAGTAGTGTTAGCATCTTAACTGATATTTAACGGTGATTTTGTTTTAAGCTTGGTTTAGAATAAGTGAAAAGTCGAGAACGTGAATTTATCCTTTTAGGGGCATTTTAGGATTGAAATGCGTCTTGTTCTATGATCCCTAACGGTTATGAAAATAACAGAAGTCCAATAAGTTAGGTAGTTGCTTAAAAAAGTAAAATAAAATAAAAAAAAGGAAAAGAACAAAAATATGTATAAGAATAAGAATACATTTAAAAATGGTAAAAACGGGGCTTTTCTAAACTATTGATTCTTTAATTCTCCTTGACGAACAATTAGCTACTTTTCGAGGTTATTAGTCGAGGGGGATTAAGAGTCTTAGTTTTCTAAGTGCTTACTTATAGCATTGCGTGAGGACACGCAATAGTTTAGTATGGGGGATTTTGGTATGTGTGTAATTACACATACCTTTTACTCAATAAAACGACCCTAAACGACCAAAAACGCACACAAAATGCCATAAATATGCTTGTTTTTGTGTTTGTACTGTGCAGGTACCGGATATTTCACTAAAGGAAAAAAACAAAGCTAAACCGGACAAAACCGAGCACGAAATTGGAAAGAGCACGAAAAACCGAGGCCAAAGGTACAAAAGGATTAAAAACGGAGCTAAAACAGACATTTCTGGATCGACTCGACAACGTTTGTGCATTTAATAAAGTCAAGACGAAGTCAAAGTCAACCCCGGGATACGGCATTGGAAAGGGCATCGAAAACCGAACCCGAAAACCTAATTGTCAAAAGTGGGCCCACCCGTACCCACCTAGTGGGCCCGGGTCAGCCCACCTATATACTAAACCCACTTTTTAATACATAAACCCCAAAAAGCCCAATCCCTTTAAATAAACCCGGCCCAACATCTGTGGCCCAAAACACCACCTAACAACCGTTAGCCCTTTTAACCAAAACCCTATAACCCCGTTAGTCCCAAGGACTGTGGGTGTAAACCCACGATATAACCTCAGGGACTGTTTTTGCCAAAAATCCCCAAAGTTAATACACCACAAGGACTAAACTTGCAAGATCACTATAAACCTTGAGGGACTAAATTTGCCTATTCCCCAAACTTTCACCCCTGCTTACCCTTATACCTCTCTTTTTTCTTCCCGCCAAACACAACACTCATCCATCCCTGTCACCATCACCCTCGACCACCACACACAACCTGCCAAACCACCAACCTCACAACCCATGTGCTTCATAAGGCCCCCCCCCTTTTCACATGCTTGCCAGACACGTTGGCAATCCCAGGGAATTTGATTGGTGGATGTAAATCAAGGGCTAGGATTTAGAGCTTGGTAGAGCAAGAAGGATGGATGGCCAGGATGAAGCTTTGAGCTCTCTCACAACAAAAATACAAGAAACACACAATGGGAACCTTGGCTTCTTATAAAAAGAAATAAGACATAATTGAAGTAGATGGATGAGTAGTTTTTAGTTGTAATTTTTATTTTTATTTTTAAATGTCTTAAGTTATTCTTTCTTGTGTTTAGATTTCTATCAAAAAGCCTTTGTAATCTTTTTTTTTATTAATGAAATTTCCATTTTCAAGTTTTTAGTACAAACAGTCTTTGATATCTCCTAACTGCTTATTTGTTTACTTAGCTTATAAGTGCTTATTTTCCTGTCAACATTGCTCCTTTATGTTTGTTTTTACTTATTCATTAACTTTGTTTGCAAACTTTAACTTAAAAACAGCTTTTACAGTAAAACAAAATGTGCAACACCCTTTTAAAGAAGTGTTTGGGTTAAGTGCTCAAAATGGGTTACATTTGCGTAAAACCACTTTGGGTCAGTTTGTCTGTTTTCACAAGCTCATTAAAGTCACTTTAATCAGTTTTTAAAAGGTTTTACAGTTTAAAAAAATATGCGTTTTGTAGTTTTATCTTAAAATGCTTTAAATCTATCTTGACAAAACATATTATTCTAGCTTATTTGATAAGGCCTTGATATTAGCTTTTAAGTAGTGTTTTTATGCCCTTTTTAGTCTCCTAATGTAGTAGAAGTAAGTTAAGCATGATAATTTTTGACCATTTTGAGTTATGCAAAATTCTGTCCTAGTTTTTATTGCCTTTTTAAGGTCATAGTTCAGCAGCCTAAATTAGATACGCCTTTTTAGTTTTAAGCTATGATTTTAATAATATAAGCTCAAGTCCTTTTAATAGCTTATTTAAGGCTGCAAATAAGCACCCATTGTCCTTTTAAGAAATCCAAAATCAGCAGCTGCTGAGTATATTGCCCTATTTCACTTGCTTTTTCTTTGCTTATTTGTTGTTCAAAATGCCCACTTTTTGTTCCTAGGTGCTTATTGGATACTAACCTCCACCTATTTTTAACTTTTGTCTTTTACCTTTTGCTTATTTGTTCTAAAAAGTAGCTTAAAATGACTCCTTGAACTGTTTTGCACCTTTTAGTTAGCTTTAGCTTAATTGCTTTTTCTAGCCTTTCTGCTTATTTATTCTTAGCTTATTTTGGTTTCTACTAGCTTATTAGGAGTAGGGCATCATTCTGTTTTGCTTATTTTCTTTTTTCCTTTAGCTTATTTAGCCTTGAGATGCTTAACAGTTTAGCAGTTTTAGCTTTAGCTAAGTCTCTTAGCTTATTTGCTTATTATAGTAGGATTCTGCTTATTTTATATTTAGGGGTGCTCATTAGGTGTAGGGTAGTTTATAGTTTGCTTATTTACCTTTTTATTTTGCTTATTAGTTCTAAGATAAGCCCTTAGTTTAAAAGTCTCATTGTCCTTTGTTAGTTTAGCAATCTGCAATTCTTAAAAGGCTTTTCCTTCCCCAGCTTATTTTAGAATTTCATAAAAGTTCTAGTTTACAAAAATGCTTATTTTAAGGTGCTTATTAAGTTTGTGTAAAAAAAAGTAAAAAAAATGTTTTAAAAAAAAGGAGAAGGCCAGGACTCGAACCCCAGACCTCCCTTATAGAACACATAAGCCTCACAAACCCACACACTTAACCAACTGCCCTTGGGACTTCTTCAGTTAATACTTTGCATTATTTACTTTTAATACTCATTATGTCCCCCTAAAGCTATCGACTCAGCCCTTTTAAGTGCTTATTAGGATTATTTATAAGCTGTCTTTTCTAGCTTTTATTTTTCCTAACATCTGCATACTTTTATCTACTTTTCCCTATTTTTTCAGATTTTTCTCATTTTCCTTACTATTTTTATTCATTTTTTCTTTTTAAAACAGTTTTTAAATCATAAAAAATTAAATAAAAATCAAAAAAATATAATTCTTTTTTTTAATTTTCTTTTATCATGCAGGACCTAGGAAAAATAAATTTGCATCCGTATGGTTAATTTTGCAAAATTTCGTTTTTTAAAAGAACGGGTTTCAAACCTCGTTCTCGTTTTCGCATTTTAAGTTTATTTGCCTTTATTTTTCTGTTCCCGTAGACTTAGGTTTTCCTTTTATGCCTTATTTATGATTCACGTAGAATTTTAAGTCATTTATTTGCCTTTTTATGCTTTCCCGTAGTTTTAAGTTTAATTTCCCGTGCCTTTTTATGATTTCCTATAGTTTTAAGTATATCTTAGTTTAAATTTTTGTAATTTCCCGTAGTTTTTAGAGAGAAAACCTAATCAAATCCTTCTTTATTCAAGCATCCAATTGTCAAACCAAATACGTAACCGTCAATTTCACGCCTCGCCGGGGAAAAATGACCCAGGTCCGGTTTCAAACATTGTTGTGGGAGGTGGGGGGGGGGGGGGGGGGGGGGGGGGGGGGTGGGGGGGGGGGGGGAAGGGGAGGGGTGGCGAAGGGGGGGGGGGGTGGGGGAAACGAAGCAGAAGACCGATACTTCCGGTAATACTATACTATATATTTGATATAATTAACCTTAAAAAGTTTATTATCACTGAGGCAGGTTGTATCAATAGCATCCAGAATATTTACTTCACGTGCCTTCTTCAAATCATCACAGCAGTAGTTACGTAGTCCCCTTGGAAAGGGGACTGTTTCGGGAAATATGTATCTGTGTTGTGGTACCGATACGACGTATGGACTAGTTTCTATACGGCGTATCTCAGATAAATCAGTTATAGCAGTCGAGATAGATTTCACTTGGTCTTTTGGATTTGTTTCCGTAGAGCTAGGAAGACTTCCAGAACCTCTTTCTTGCAATACTTTACTCATTTGGTCGATTTGTAGTTCCAAGGTTTTAATCGATGCTCATGGATTTCTAATATCCTTCGGTAAGGCTATCGAATTTCTTTGATGATAGTTCGGAAGGTTCTCCTCATTGCCTCTTAGCTGATACCGGTCATAAACTTGGACAACGATTCTTCCATATCCCCTCTCTTCGAGCAGGGTACGAAGAGTTTCCATTGTTTCATTGGTAGAATCCTGGTCCTGCTGCTCTGTATTGTCCTCCAGGTTGATAGGGTGCACCGAACTGTGTATAGTAAGCTTCTTCTAAAGTTTTTCCTTCTTCCTTTTGTGGACAATCCTTCGTATAGTGTGGTCCCTTGCATAGTTCGCATCCGACCTGAAGCAGCGACCCATTTCATTTCTTTTTTATTTCTCGTCCGAGATTATTGAGTTGGGCTTGGATAGCAGAAAGCCTGTCAAAAGTTTCAGTACTTCTGATCCTTAGAAATGTTCCATTGTGCCATTTCTAGGAATATTCAGCCATTTCTTGGATGGCTATTTTAGCATCAGCAGCAGTTTTAGAAGGTATGGCACCCTTTGAATCCAGAATTTGTCGAGTCGGAACATCGAGCCCATTATAAAACAAGATTACTTCCTGTATATCAGTTAAGTAATGTTGAGGACACTTCATCGGCAATTCTTTAAATCTTTCCCATGCACTAAAAAGGCGTTTTCATGTGGCTCCTGCAGGAAGTGTTTATATTCCTCTATTTTCTCTTTGCGGTACGGGCAGGTGGACAGTATTTGTTTAGAAATTTAGTTTTAAGAACTTCCCAAGTTGTAATTGAGCTTGATGGCTGGTTCCTTAGCCACCTTCTTGCGGCTTCGGTAAGGGATACAGGGAAGGCTCGAAGCATGATTTGATCTTGAGTTACTTTTAGGATGTGAAATAAGTCAACAATCTCTAGAACCTTCTCGATGTGCTCGTTTGCATCTTTGTGTTCCGAGCCACTAAAAGTATTGTCACGAAGTTCCCCTTCAATTCAAAGGGGGTGTCTTGGTTGATCGTGGGCCTAGTACCGCCCGGCCCGTAATTCTCTCGGGTTTTGCTCATGTATTGCTCCATTGTTTCAGTCGTTGTTTTTCTATCTTCCCCTTGATTGTTCCTCGATTCAAATATAATGATCGAATCTCTAGTGAATTCGATTCTACGAGACTTGGTGTATCAAAAAGCCTCCTTCTTGAGCGAAATTTTTGTTTCGGGTTTCCAAAAGGTGAGAATAGTTCCTTTGTAGAACTTCTTGTTATGCACTACCTGAAACAAATGACAATAAATCAGTAGGATATGTTCTGATGAGAGATATCAAATGTAGAATCGAGAACAAATTGGATTTGGTTCTTGCTACCAGATCTCTTTAAGTAATCAGATGACAATACAAGCGTATTTAATTGATCTAAATACACCATATAGGTCTGTTGAATAGCAGTACGCCGTATTGAGTTCACAGAATACGCCATATTATTTGGGGAACAAATACGCTGATTAGACTGTAAAAATCCATACGTTGTTCTTAACAAAGGTTAGCATACGCCGCATCCAAAACCCCCCCCCTAGTGATAGCCGATCCAGGTGATCAGTCAGAACAAATCTATACAATTAAATAATGCGATAAATTATAAACACACATTAAATAAACAATTAGCAATCTAAATACTTTAAATTACAACTAAACAAGTTAAAGGTTAGAAATACTAATAAGAAGAAAGATTAACTAATCACTCCCCAGCAGCGGCGCCAAAAACTTGATGTGTCGTTGTGTGGTTTATAATTAGTGATTATCAAGTTTTACATTTATATTTAGCCGACAAACCAAAAGACAACACTTTAAAGGGCAGTGTACCCGGTCAAGATGTAGCTTCGCGGTAATTAGGGTGTTGAACACTAAGAGCGAGAGTAACCTAATATTCTATCAGTATTTTAATCTATCTAGATTAGTCTAATTACTTGTTAAACCTATGCTATACATATTTACTAGTGGTAAATGCCTGAGAGACTGGCATAGGTTTGGTGGTGACAAAGATTAATTCTAAACACAATAAACACTAAAGCAAATAATCACAAGATAAAGAAGCGGTACAAGCCAAATAATAGAAAACTATATTAACCATGTTAAATCCGATTAAATGTTGATTTGTTTGTTTAGTGCAATGGCTACTTATCTTGAGGCGGCATATCATTCTTAAGACTTAGGCGGTTCTTCACCTAAGCCTATATACGAATACTCCTGTCACGATTTAACGCATCCGCTTAACTCATCCAATAGTCAAATTAATAAACTATCCTGGGGATAAAAGCAGTGGTTGACCTTGTTTAATATCCTAGCCCATCGGGACTTTACCCACTTATTGCTTGATGTTGTGTTATACACTGGTAGTCCACCACCAAAATCAGTACTAATTAATTAAGAACAATACTGGTTGAATAATTATCGGGTCACCTGCCGGTCTAACTAAGCTAATAATCAAAGGGTAAAGACAAGGTGTCATTTGTGATCCTATTGGTCCGGGTATACAAAACACAACATGGAGAGCTATCCTAACATCTAGATTACTGGTTAAGTCTCACTAGACCCAGTTAAATGATAGGTCGCATGTACAAGCACATAAACAAGTATAAGGCAATAAACAAAATTAAACAACAATGATAAATTAAGCAAGCCAGATTAAAGCAAACCAGACATTATAATCTTCATTAACATGGCTAATACCCGAGGGTATTAGCCCACAATCATTGTCATTTTACAAACATGATCAAACAATTAGAAATTGAATGATTAAGAAAGTAAGAATTACACGATGTCTTTTATTGTATTATGGTTGGTGCTTGACCTTGGCTGCTTTTAATATCTTGGAAAATTCGACTTCAGAGTGTATGGTATAGAGAATGTAATTTTTGCACACTGAAACTCGATTTTGAGTCTCGTATTTATAGTGTCTGAAAACCGCCTGGATACGCCGTATAGAGAGAGGTGAATACGGCATATAGGGTTAATTCCCTTGGAGTTCACGATAAGATCAAATCAATCAAGATTAATTGCCATCAATCACATTAACTTCGTATATTTAACTGGTGACTAGCTGTGCATACGGCGTATAGGTGAAGAGTGATACGCCGGATCGGGAAGTGATCATTACGCGTATTCTTGTGATAAGTTGGCGCTGATACACCATATCTTCTTTGCTGGATACGGCGTATAGTAGCAGATAACAGTTTTCTTCAAATGTCTTTGTTTTAGTTCCAGAATTGCGCCTTTTAGCTTCGTCCTTTCTAAGTTACTACCCATAAGTAAAACTGCAATCATAAAACTTTAAGCAATTAAGTACCAATATCTTGCAATAATTATATAAAAGTGGGTAAAATGTATGGGATAAATAATGGTAAAATGTGACGTTATTTGATGATATCAAATATCCCCCCCACTTGAATCCTACTTGTCCTCAAGTAGACTTTAGAAAGCTTTTTGAAAATGTATCCCAACCGAGGTTAAGGGTTTTTCCATTAAGAACTTTTTCTGTTCTAACCACCTGTACAAAACCAAGCTCCTCACGAAGTATGGAATGAAAGCACTCAGATCACTCAACTAATCTAGGGTGTAACATTTAAGTAATACGCTCATTTTCTCGGTCGTGATTAGCTTCGTATCATAGGCTTGGCAAGGATACACATCTCCACCTCTAGAGCTAAGGAGTAACAAGTCAAAAGGTAAATTGGGTATTTATTGATAGGCTTGGGTTTAATCATTCTTTTTTAAGATGAAGAATGATATAGGGTATGGAGCTTCTGACTTTCACCGAAGGTCGTCGTCAAACAAGGCAGCTGAGACATGCATACATGGCCGTAACGACGGAATAGACATCAACGCTCGTACACATCCTCATTCGAGTAGATCCTAAGGTTAGTTATTAGGAAAGGAAGTAAAATGGTTGTTAAATAAAATAAACAAAACAAATAGATTAAAGCCAACAAATAGGGTGCAGTTGCTAGTAACTTTCCCCGACCGTTCCATGACAAAGACTCAAAGATATGAACAAATGCCTCGATCATAGAAATGACAAAGACAACCTAAGTTGGCGTTCCTATAACGGTCAACTTCCCTTACATCCCAAACTTTACATACTTTTACAAAATAAGTGGTGATATCGACCACTTTTTACAATACTTTACATCGTTGCTTTTTGCACGTATCAACGAATAATCGATCCTTTCATATAATCTCTTTGGTATAAGCTTAATGAACCGACTATCTTTCTTTTCAACATTCTTTTTGCTTGCCAATAATACATCATAAATCTCGGTGTAATTCACCGTCTTCACTATCATCATTTGTCCGGCTGATTCTTCCTTTTAACTTTTCTTCTTCGGAAATAACATATAATCGCGAAAGTAGATATTCCCATTGCATTGTGCAATTTTCCTGACCTTTACAGATATAGAGAAATTTCACTTTGATGCAGAAACTACAAGACTTTAGACGAAAGCAACTAGCAACATTGGTTAAAATAGGCTTTAATCTACACGGTAGGCTAAGGTATAAAGGTGAAACGAAAAAAAATTAATTGGTGTGGAAAAAGAGAAAGGAATGGTTCAGCAGGTTGTTCTAGGGGTATCATTACTCTAAAAGTGAGAGTAAGCAAAAGGGTTACACGGGGGTTAACTAACCAGTGTAGTTAGTTATTTTTACGACATGTAGGCTTTTTGGTTTAATCCTAGAAATCTACCAGTCAAGCATGTTACTCCATCTAAATCTGATAGAACCTAAAACACATGATAGTTCTTGGATCGTTTATAGATCAGATTGTTTAGATCTTATATCTAGGATAATAATAACAATGAACATAAAGAATATGCATAGGAGAAATAGCATAATGAACAAAGTTATTAAACAAGGTTTTTCTTTATTATCATACACTCCAAGCACACATGATAGTTCTTGGATCGTTTATAGCTCAGATTGTTTAAATCTTATTTCTAGGATAATAATAACAATGAACATAAAGAATATGCATAGCGGAAATAACATAATGAACAAAGTTATTCAACAAGGATTTTCTTCATTATCATACACTCAAAGCCCCAATATTATTTGATTAGAATAATACGGTTACATCAATGAACTGTAGCATGATCAAGTTACCTTGACCTTGAGGCTACACCATACAAACTTTAGACGTCTACATCTCTTAGGATACACACACCTTTTTTTCTTTTCTGTGTACATAAATCTACACGACCTATATCTCTTTATATACTAGAGATATTAGGTTTTACAAAGGATAAGAACAAATAATATCTTTTACACTTTTAATATTATTTTCTATATCTTCTATCAGAATAAGGAGATCTTTTAGAATATTCAAAATGTTCCATCTTTTAAAGAATTCTAGCTTTGCGTTTAAGTCCTTTTGTTTCATTACTTGTTTCTTTTGTCTTATCAAATCTATAATTCCCAACAATCTTCCCCTATTTGATGATGACAAAAAAACATGTTCTTGTACGAACTTCATCATAAAGCCTTTAATCAAAGCTTCCCCTGAATTTGAGATCATGGATCTCCCTTAATGAAACAAACTTCCCCTTAATCAAATTTCCTTTGTACCATGTCACACCAAGGATCAACAAGTTGCCAATTGTACCTGTTAACATCTTCTTCCCCTTTTTGTCATAATCCAATAAGGGACATATGAATATAAGAAACTTTTATCTTGACCACTACAAACCAATATCACACTTCTAATCGAAGCCTTCTAACTCCTTAAATTACCCTCCATGACGCACAATAAGACAAATGAACTTGAGTAGTAGAAACTCACACCAGCAGTAGTAATAATGACTAGTAGTAGTAAAAACCTTCACCTCGATGATGCATGTAAATGGTTAAATATTTTAACAATAAGCTTCCCCTAAAACCCATATGACCATTTCTTGAATCTTTAATTCTGTAAGCTCTATGTAATGATTACTGATGAAGAAAACTAAGTATAACGAACTTGATGTTGAAGTAGAATAACCCAAACTATCTTGCTGATGGCCATTCCCAAAGAACATATGAGAAGATTTCATGGAATGGATGATGCAAAAGAGATCTGGGAAGCCATCAGAACCAGGTTTGAGTGGTAATGCAATTTCAAAGAATATGCCAGAAGGCTGTCTGTTTTCAAACAAAGTTTGAAGATTTAAATTATCCTAATTCAGAAGGGCTAGAAAAGGGAATGACGGATTTCAACAGTTACTTTCTCAATTGGAAGCCTCATGCTGTTGAAGTATCAACTGAGGATGCAAATCATAAGTTTCTTAGATCTTTGGGCCCCCGCCTCAGCATGGTCCAATCTGGCAAAAACGACAATGAGATACTAATACAGAGGATGACACTTTATCTTATTGATGATTTGTACAATAACCTTAGAGTTTTTGAGCAAGAAATTCAAGGTGCTTCAAAAGCCTCTTCAAGTGCTCAAAAGGTTGCTTTTGTTTCACAACGCAAAAGTAGCACTAATAAAGTGAAGTCTGGTTTTACTGGTGGTTACTGTACTTGCACTCCTTCTACTTCTTCAACAAATATTCCTGACAAAGAAGTTCTTGCTGGTTTTGTTGATGAAGTAATCTATTCCCTCTTTGCCAAACAATCAGAGGACTGGGACTTACTTCATGAAGATCTGGAATAAATTGATGATGTTGACATTGAAGAGATGGACATAAATTGGCAAATAGCAATGATTGCTATTCGAATGAAGAAGTTCTATAAGAAAACAGGAAGGAGTGTTTGCGTAGATGGAAAAACACCCGTTGGCTTTGACAAAAAGAAGCTTGAATGCTTCCATTTTCACACACTGGTCAACTTTGCCTAGGGAAATGTACAGCAAACGGGGACCCACATGATGGAAAAATAAAGGGTTTTTATAAAAATAAGAAAATAAGGGTAATTAAACATTTAATTATAATTTAAAAGAAAAAATAAATATATGAGACCTGCGCACTAAGGAAACAAAGCACCTTGATTAGATCCGGATTAAGGGTAATACGGATCTAATAGGCTCCAGTTCCTGTACCAATTGAGTCTTGATGTATGAGACCTGCGCACTTCGATGAGAGCCTAGGTGCCCCTTATATTCTAACCAAACCCTAATGGGCTTCGTCCCATTAATTAGGTGAATAACCAAGAGGCCCCACCGTTTATTTTAATAACTAGTGGGCCCCTCTCCTGATCATAACTCGGTCGTAACAGATGTGATAAATACCTGCGCGCGTGTGCGCCAGTTGGACCTCATGGGCCTAAATCCTTGTCGTGATAGCCCATATGTTATGGGCTTCCCCGTAGGCAGTATCGTTTGGGCCTTGGAAGTCTATATTGGTGTCGCTATGGCCCATTCGTCATGGGTCCAGGTATAAATAGTATTCGCGGGTCGGGTTCATGACCCGATGTTAGACTATACGTCATCAGTAAAGTTGTCTTAGGATTTGAAATACAATCAAACAATGAGGTTCTAAGTTATGAGGAAGAAATGAACTTTTCTGTTTTTAATTGTTCAAAAGAGGATTCAATAGGAAAACCTTTGTACAGTAGATTTACAAAGACTAATGATTTTAAAGGTGTTCCACATCCCTTAAGTGGAGATTATACTCCTAAACCACAAGAGGAAATTGATGATTCTTTGTATGTTTATGGTAAAAAGGGTCCTCAAAAACCTGAAATTAGTGACTCAGGTGACAATTCTTCTGAGCATTCTACCTGTCAATCAAATGACAGTGAAGGATCTTGTGGAAATACCTCTGAGCACTCCTTTGAGACTGAATCAGAAAGTATAAGTGTACCAAATGAGATGTCTACGTCTAGGTTGGTGGTAACTAATGAAAAAGTTGTGTCTGAATTACAAGAAGTTGAACCCAGTTGTGCAAAACACGTAAAAACTCCTAGGCAACCACTCAAAGATAAAGAAACACAGAAAGTTAATAGGAAGAATTGGAATGTTATGATGGAAAGAGAACTAGGGGAAGGTTACTCTTTTACAAAAAAGAAATGTTTTGTTTGTGGTAGTCTAAGTCATTTGATTAAAGATTGTGACTATTATGAAAAGAAAATGGCAAGGGAAGCTGAGGTTAAGAGGGTTGTTAATACTGGTAATTGGATGGAAAAACCAGTCTGGACAAAAGCTAACAGGGTCAATCACTCAAATAAATTTGTTCCTAGATCAGTACAACTTAATGCTGGTAGGCCAAATTTTAATTCTGTTAGGCCTAATATTAATACTGGTAGGACAAATATTAATTCTGTTAGGCCTAAAGTTAATGCTGTTAGTTCTAATGTTAATACTGTTAGATCTAGACAGCCAGTACCTCACAAGACCTCAAACAGTTTTAGTCCCAAAAGACCACAGATGAATCAAATTAATCAAAGAAGGGATTTTTCAAAATCACATTCATCTGTAAGAAGACCCTTTGCAAAAACTACAGCACAAATGTCTCATTCTAATGCTGTAATGGGAATTTGGGGATCTGCTGTTAAGACCTCAGCAAGTTATAATTGGAGGAACTCTAGACCAAACTTCAATTATAACAGTGGACCGACTTTTATTAGAACTGTGAATGCTAAAGGTCCACAAGGCAGACCCAAGCCTGTAAAGGCCTGGGTCCCTAAGAGAGACTAATTTCTCTTTTTCATGTGCAGGAACATCCACTGAAGAACATGGTAGATAGAGGTATATTTGATAGTGGATGCTCAGGGCACATGACAGGTAACAAGGATCAACTGGAGGATTTTGAAGAATTCAATGGGGGATCTGTTACCTTTGGAGGTAGCAAAGGCTACATATCTGGTAAAGGAAAAATAAGAGTTGGTAATTTAGATTTTGATAGTTTTTGACCGATTTCGTAGATTTGGACAGTTTTTGACAGAATCCGGCTGATTTCGCACGTTTTCGACCGTTTTCCACCGTTTTTCACGGATTTCGACTGTTTTCGATCGATTTCGACAGATTTTGACCGATTTCGTACGTTTTCGACCGATTTTGACCGAGTTCGACCGTTTTTGATCGATTCCGTCTGTTTTCAATTGATTTCGACCAATTTCGACTGTTTTCGGCCGATTTCGACCGTTTTCGATCGATTTGGTCTGTTTTTGACCGATTTCGTTTGTTTTTGATCGTTTCGACAGATTTTGTCCGTTTTCGACCGATTTCGACCGTTTTTGACCGATTTCGCATGTTTTCGACCGATTTCAACCATTTTCCACCATTTTTGACCGATTTCGATAGATTTCGACGAATTTTGATCGTTTTTGACCGATTTCGATCGATTTTGACCTTTCACCATTTTTGATCGATTTCAACGGATTTTAACCGTTTTCGACCGAATTCGATGGGATTTCACACATTTTTGAATGGTTTAAACCTTTTTGTCCGTTGTTGAATGTTATTATACGTTGTTGTCCGTTTACTTATATTTTCTTCTGTTTTCATACTTTTTTTATCCATTTTCTTACGTTTTCGTACGTTTTCGTACGTTTTCGTACGTTCTCGTCCGTTTCCTTACCTTTTTGTACGTATTCTTACGTTTTCTTTGTTTTCGTCCATTTTCGTTCGTTTTCTATGTTTTCTATGCTGAAATACGTTTTGAACGTTTTCAACCGTTTTATCCGTTATTATACGTTTTAGTACTTTTTATAAAATTGTATAAAAGCGTATGAAGACGAATAAAATCGTACAGAATGCACGAAAACGAACGAAACGTAGGAAAATGAAGAACGGAGAAGGACGTATGTAAATGAACAAAATCGTACAAAAACGTTTAATAACGTACGAAAACGTTCAAAAACGTACCAAAACGTTCAAAACCGTTCTAAACGTTCAAAACAACTTGAAAACGTATGAGAACGTGCAAAAACAAATGAAATGGTTAAAAAGCACAAAAACGGTCGAAATCGATCAAAACGTTAGAAATCGGTCGAAAACGATCAAAAAAAGACCAAAATAGGTATAAAACCAACGAAATCGATCAAAAACGGTCAAAGTCGGTCAAAATCAATCGTGATTGGTCGAAATCGGTCAAAATCTATCAAAATCGGTCGAAAACGGACGAAAACGATGGAAATTGGTCAAAACGGTCGAAATCGTGCGAAAACGGTCGAAATCGAACGATAACGGTCGAAATCGACAATAACGGTCAAAATCGATCAAAAACAGACGAAAACGGATGTAATTGGTCAAAATCGGTCGAAAACGGTCGAAATCGGTGGAAATCGGTCGAAAATGGATGAAATCGGACGATAACGGTCGAAATCGGACGATAACAGTCGAAAATGGTCGAAATTGGTCGAAAACGGATGAAAACGGTCGAAACGGTTGAAATCGGTCGAAATCTGTCGAAATCGGTCAAAGTCGGTCAAAAACGGTCAAAATCGGTCGAAAACGTATAAAAACGTCAAAAACGGATGAAAAAAATGATATACCCAACAAGACCCATCTATAAATATTAAGGGAGACCCAACTAGACCCATCCTTTAAAAATATTACCCAACTAGACCTAAACCCATGTAGACTCATCCTCTTAAAAGACCCATCTATAACCAAACTCATCTAAGACCCGTGACTAGCCCAACTCAACCCAACCATTTTGCCACCTCTAGTGCTAATTCATAAAGCACTTGGACTATTTTGGGAATTAACCCTTTACATAATTATGTGTAAGTCTTTTCATAGTTAAACGATTTGTAACCAACTTAATTGCATTGTTTTATAAAATCTTTATTGTTTTGCAAAATCTTTTTAAACTTTTTGAAACCAGTTCTCATGGCATCATAATTACATGCATCGACGTCTTACGAGTAAGCCATTTTCTAAACCAAGTTTTTGCAGCACTCCATTTTAATATAGAGCAATTTCTACGTTTGCTACCTAATCAATATTTGTATGCATTTCTTTTATTTTTTTACTTTCTATGTAAAAAGTTCCGTATCAATAACTATAATAAACATGTGGCAAGTTTTGTGTCATGATCTCCATATGGTGTTTTGCTACCAATTAAAAATGTGATGATCATGAAAATATAAATTTCTTTAAAACTCTTTTGATAATTGGTGTTTCACGTCTTTTTGAACTACATGCCATTGTTTAAATTCTAATAATTTGTTTATTTTTTTACCAATTTAACTCAACATGTATATAATATATCTTTGTCTATTGGTGTATTAAGTCACTTTGTGAATTTCGCAAGTTCATAAATCGGATCTTTTTAGAAAAGGGTAACCAAGAAAGTTGGACACGATTTTTACAACGTGTCTATGGAATATTTTCTTTTGTCTATTATTGCATTAAGTCATCTCAAATTTCACGAGTATAGATGCTAAATTAATTAATTTGAAAAGTATGATTACATAAAATTTGATTGAGTTTGTTGGAACACATCATTACTATGATACTATTTAACTAAATTTTGACAACATCAACATTATTTTCATCAACTAATAACTGAGCTTGAGACATCTCACTTTTTATGGATGATAGACACCTTACATTATTGACGTTATTTTCATCAAATCTTTTTGCTTGTAGTTTTTTTCACAGCAACCCTCGAAACCCGCGGGTTTGTAGTCTATACAGTATATTTTTTGTCAATGTGGTTTGGCCAAATTGCAAGTTTGGTCTCAATCCTTTCGAAATTACAGCGGACGTCCCTATTTTGAAGTTTGAGCTGCATATTCAGTCTCTCATTAAAGTTTAATGAGAAAAATGCCTCATAAATGACTGAATGCCCTTGATTTATTTTTTTAGGGTTAATTGCCTAAAAATGTATTATACTTGTCACTTTTTGTCACTGTATGTAGAGTATTATCTTTTTTCTATTGTGACACCAAACTTTTGAATTCGTGTTATTGTGTGTATTTTGTGACCATTTTACCCTCACTTTTTTAAATTTCGAATGGTAGAATGGTCATTTTACATGCAGAAATAACCACAAAATACACACAATAGCATAAATTCAAAAGTTTGGTGTCACAATGGAAAAAAAATAGTCCTCTACATACAATGACAAAAAGTGACACGTATAATACATTTTTAGGCAATTAACCTAATGTTATAGTTGTGCTAAGGATGATATTATTTTTCTTTCCTTTTAGGTAATATTGCATGCGTGTGGAAGTAAACTTGAGGATGGCGTTCATGTGGTATCAACGATTGGGTTAACGACGTCTGAAATGGTTAGTTGGCCTATTTATTATTAGAGCATTGGGAGTGGTGGTGTCATAGGCTCGTGCCATAAAGAAAAAAGTGAGGAAAATGGAGTTTGACATCAGATTTGGTATGGCACCAGAATTCAGTGGAGTGGTGAGCCATAGCCGAGAGGCCTTGGCACGAACCATGAAGTGGTGAGTCATAGCCAAAACTCGTGCCATAGGGCTAATTTGTCACCAAAAAAAAAAAAACTATGGCGTCGGCTGTTAGTTAACCGCCGAGAGGCCTTGGCACCAACCACGGAGTGGTGCGCCATTCTTTTTTCTCGCGCCAAGGCTTAGCGCCAGCCGATGGCACCACCATTCCCTCCGCTCTTAGTTTGTGTTGTAGTTTTCTGAATTCCTTAGCTATTTCATAATGTTATTCTTCAGAAGGATGATGATGAGTAGTTTGTGGTTAGGGACACCGCGTGAGTAGATCAGGGTGTTGGTTAAGTATATATGTTGAAGGTGGGGTGATGAAGTAGAGGATGACGATGAAGTATTTTCCAACTCTTCGAGATCTGCTACAAATATAAAAAGAAATTAAATCCGTCTTAGTAATGAAAGCCGGGATGGAGGGTTTTTCTTTTGCCGAAGTGAAAACCGATCCGTCGGCTTTCGTGTCAAAAGTTTTTTCATCCCTTTTGATTCCCTCGCAGTTAAAGTCTCAGGATTTTACCATTTTTTGATGATATGTAATTCTTTTTGTTGACTCTATTGTACTTTAAGTTTCTAGCGTCTTGCTAGACTCTTTTTTATATATATTTCATCTTTGTCGTTCAAAAAAAAATGAAGGCAAAGCTTTAAATAAGATCGATAGTGTCAAGTGTGATGATCATAGCTGCTTTTTTTATGATCAAGAAAAAGTGATTGATGGGTCTTTCCTAATTCGTAGGAATCACCACTAAAGAAAGTAGTAGTCGACTTTACCAATTCTTTGTTTATTTTTTTTTGAACGGCAAAGATGTAATATATGTTGTTGCACATGGTTCGGATACATGTTTACCGTATCCTCAAGGTTTCTACTCCGGATTAATAGTACATAATGTCATAATCGAGAAGGAGGTAGCTGATGCTGCGGATAGTTCGATCCAACGGTAAAGCGGACGGAGAGGTAATTCCTGATATTTTGGTGGAGTGGAGAAAATTGTTTGGTTGCTTTTCATTCTGAAGGCGCGGTACACGGGGTCAAACCTAAGGTGGGGGGGTCTTTTTTTAGAGATTCTTGATGAGATGATTAAGGTTGGCCATAACATGGGGTTTCTTCCTTGGAATGATGCGCGGGAAGGGATATGGAGAATATTATTGGATCAAAAGGAGTGTATGAGATTCTCCGATGATTGTTTATCCTTGACGATCAACGGCCTAGGATCCATGGCCTAAAAAGATTGGATTTGGTGAGTTGATCACACAATCATATAGTTAGTTTCTTTTCTTCGTCTATTCTAGTGACTAAGATGGAGTTGATTTAGGCTATGGATGTTAACTTTTATGGGGGTTATAAATTTTTGATCTTCTTTTTGTGAGGCTCTTGGGGAATTCAGGTGGTATTCTTTGTACCTTGGGTACCCAGAAATCTATTCATAAAGAGCTTCACAGTATCTGCTCCGATAATTGTGTTGCATTTTATGGGTGGTGGATCCCAAATCAGCTTTAGTTCTAGTGATTTATTTTACGCTCCTCAATCTCTTTCTTTAAGCTAATGTTATTTAGTTACATCTCATATCTCATTCGTGCAGTTGGTATGGCAGAGTGTCTGGTCATGGGAGATTTCATCGTATGTCATGGTGGAAGGAGGTGCGATGGGGATCTACTTTTATTGCTCCCATGGGGTTATCGTGTTCAATACTTTATTTCGAGTTAGGGTTTAATTGATGTTCAATATGGTTTGGGTAGCATTTTCTTGGGCTCATACATTCGGATTAGTGATGAGCAAGTTGGTATCGATTGTTAGTGTTCTGATGGTTAATTCTCCTTTTACCCATATTTATGAAATCTGGCTTGATCGACTTTTCTTTCTGATCATATTCCTATCTTGCTTAGGGAATGTATATTGTTTTGGTGTATTTCATATTGCGGTGTTATCAGTCATGGTTCGGGTTACAGGTTGCGATCTGTTGATGATAGATTCATGGAAAGTCTTTTGTACTTGATGATAACAACGGTATGATTCCGATTCAAAAAGAAGCTTGCACATTGTTGAAAAAAGAAGATTAGTGGGTGGGTTATGGACTACAAAAGGCAACAGGTGGGTCGCGTAAATGATCTTTAAGGGCGAAGTTTAGGTGTCTTTGATAGAGAGTTAGATTCAAGGTTGAGTTTTTTGATGCCTTTTATTATCACGTATGGAGTCTATGAAAACCTTCTTGCTCGGTTTTCAATCTTCGATCAATCCGTGTTAACATTCCAAAAGGAGTAAATTTGTTGGGCCATGGAGGGCGGAACAAAATATCTATGTTTATTTAATGCTATCATTATTATAAAAAGGGCCATTCTTTCTGTCAAAGGTGTTTTGGTTGTGGTGAATCGGTGATGACCCTAGCCGTGTTTAGAGATGTACTTACTCAATCACTTTGCTACCAGTTGTCCTAGGCTGCCGGGTGCTAATAGTGGTAAATATTATATTTTACCTTACTTTATCGACTTTTCTATTGATCAGTTTTTCTGATATTAGGGGGAATCGCTAATTTCGAGAGGATGATATCGTTAGCTGTTGGGGATGTGGAAGTGGATAAATCCCCAGGCCTTGATGGATTTACTTTTGTAGTTTTTCCGAAAAGTTTTGGAAGCCGTGGTTGGGATGTTTTTTGTATTGCAGTTGTGGATGGAGTTTTTTAACTCGGATCTTTCGCCATTGGTTGTATTCTGTCTTTTGTGGCACGCATTCCGAAGATCTTTGTTCAAAAATCGTTTGTAGATTATCTTCCACATGAGCTTAATTGGGTAGCTTGTACAAGTTATCACTTAAGATTCTTGATACGGAACTTTCGCTCAGTTATATTCATCTCTTATTTCGATGATGTTCAAGTCTGCTTTCCTGCTCAACCGGCAGATCCTCGATGGTCCTTTTCTCCGTAGTGAGTTTTTTTTATCTGGGTCATATTTATATATTAATCTAAGCGATGGTTTTTAAGGTCGATTTCGCAAGGACTAGTTTTTATTTGGTGGGTTTATTTGACACGTTGTCCTAAATATTTTGGGTTTGGTTCTAAATGGAGGTCTGGGATTCGTGGTAGTCTAATTTCTGGATTGGCCTCCTATTTTATTCAAGAAGCTCCGACTTACGTGTTTTCAATTCCTTGTGGTCATTACACAGGAGGATCCTTTGGCGCACTTTTTGGTGTTATGCTTATATGGTATACTTTCATCTCTCTTTTTCTCGTGCTGTTGTGGCGGGAATCTTTACTCGGTATGAGATGGTTATTCTCTTAACGATTTCTCTCTTATTTTTAAGATGTTGACGCTGTTTTTTGTGGGGTGTGGTATCTTAATAATTTAATTGGATTCATAATAAAACGAACATTTCTTCGCATGTTTTCTTTGATTCTGGGCTGTCAAATTAATGTCATGAAATGCCAGCTTCTTGGTTATTGGAATTTAAGATTCTATTGTTTTGAGGAGGCTAAGTCTATTGGTTATAGATCATGATAACTCTCTTTAATATGTTGGGCATTCGGTGGGTGGTAATGTGTCGTTGATCAAGGCTTGGATGAATCGAGTGTTAAGGCATATAGGAGGCTCTCTTAGTGGAAACTCATCTCTTTCGAGCGTAGGGGACACCAATCATCGTTTTAACACTCCTTAACTATTCGGTGCTTGGTTCCACTCACTATTTATTAACATGTTGCTCTTCTTGGTCAATAATTCAGTGGCGTCTTTCCAATTGGAGAGTTTGCCGTTGAAAGTTTGCTTCATTGGTGTTCAAGAGGGAGAGATTGATAAGAAGATTGCTTGGGTTAAATGGCCCATGGTGCTCGCGTCTAAAAAACATGGCGGGTTGGGGGTATCCAGTTTCTATGCTCTTAATAGGGGTCTTTTGTTCAAATGGGTGTGGCGTTATATATCTCAAGATAATTCTCTTGGGGTTCGAGGTTATTTTGGCTTTACATGGTTCGTATTCAAAGGTGATTTCTGCCTATTTTCTTCGTTTTGAAAATCTTTATTAAATGAGTCAAATCTCTTATAGGCTACAAGGTGCTGGACTTAATTTTCATTTGTAAGATTCGGGTTGGTAATGGTTTGACATCAGTTTTATGCGGTAATGTTTGTTGGATTGGGACTCTTTGCTCAAGCATTTGTCTCCCTTGTTTATTTGCCTTAGAACTATTTAAGACTTTATGTAGTGATAATATTCGTGTCCTATTACGTGTTCCTTTCCGCAGTCTGTTCGATAGGTGGTTAGAAGTCCGCAGCTTGATCATCTACTTGGGTTCTTATTGCATCGAATTGTTAGTAATTCGAAGGATAGGTGGGTGTGGGATGTGAATGGAGATGGTGTTTTTCGTGTCAAAGATGTTCGAATCTGGGCTTGACCGGACCTTTTTTCTATTGCTGATAGCCGACGCGTTGGATTAATTGTTTCTCGATTTTAAAGAATTAATGTTTTTGTTTGGAAGGTCTCAAAGATCGTTCTTCCTTCAACGTTCGATTAGGTAGGAGAACATCTTGATCGATTCCCTTATCTTGCACGATTTGTGACGGTGAACAAGAAGATGTCTTCTCATTTAATTTTTCGTTGCTGCCGTGCGAGAGATGTGACAAGGTTTGTAGGTCGTTGGTGGGACTTGGATTTTAACGCTTTTATTTCGTATACCAGTTTGACAAGGTTGGTTCAAACAGTTATGCACTTGATGCTAGAGTCTATAGAAGTGTTTAGAAGGTGTTTTTTACGTCTTCTTGGTGGTGTTTAATGGTATACTATTCTGGATTCCACCTCCTTTTTGCGGATTATAATCCTCGTAAAGATGCTCATTTTCCGATGAGATTGTCGTACTGGTCGTTTAATTGTGTTTAGTCTTGAGGTAATAGTAACATTTGATTATGAGTTAGTTGGCTTCAAACACACATCTTTTGATTTTCTATGTAACTTTTCTTGCTCCTTACTAGGGGTGTTTATTTTTTTGTATTGTTGCGTTTCAATAAATATAATACTTTCATTTACGGCAGCGGTTAGTCACTTATGTGTGGAAGTTTTGAGCTGCTTATTCAGTCTTCATCATTAAAGTTTGAGGTATGTACAAGTTTTGGTCCGGGTGGTTTGGTTAGAGTTTTCACTTTTGGTCCAATACTTTCAAAAAAAAAGTTTGGTTTTTGGTCTCTATAAACTATAGTTTAGTCCTAATTTTAGTCCTTATTCCAGTAAATTTGGTACTATAAATTTTGGACTATAAGCTGAAGAACCGAAACTATGTCTTTTGGTATCTATATTTTGTTCCTCGAATACTATGTCATTTTAGACTTATAAGTTGCAATACGCGATACTATGTCTTTTTGGACCACGATCAAATCACCAACATTTTTAGAAGTTTGAACCCAAACCATATAATTATAATCAGTGTACAAATTACACATTGCCACTTGAACCCCTTGGTAACACATTTTTTGGGTAGGTTCTCATTTTTGTTTATTCGAGGCGTGATTATTATTTTATGGCAGAAGGAAATGTAAGGTACATGCCACTCGTTATGTTCTATTTTGTTTGGGTTTATTTGACTACTAAAATGTATTTTACTTGCTACTTTTTGTCTCTGTATGTTGAGTATTTATTTTTTTTCTCTTAATATTGTGACCACCATATCTTTTGAAATTGTGATATTGGGTGTTATTTCGTGAAATGAATTTTTTCTCTCATTTTTTTATTTTCGAATGGTTGATTCTGTCATTTACATGCAGAGAAATTGCCACACTTTTACTAATCTTTTAGAATGAATTCATTAGTCTTGGTCGTTGGCACAGGGAAAAATTATAGGAAGGGGGGCCCATATTATTAACAAGGACAAAATAATTGTGACACGTCTAAGACTTTTCTGTAGGCTATTATTTAAGTAATCCTTTTGTTTATAGTTGTGCGTGCCGAAGGTTATGATATGATTTTTCTTGCGTGTAGGGAATATTGAGGTTGTGTGGTAACAGTCTAGTTTATCTCGAAGGATGGACGTTCATTTGTAGGTAGCTCGAATTGGGTTAAAACGTCGTTTTGTAAAGGGGTTGTTGGATGCTAAGAATTCATGTGCTGCGTTGCTTTTCTTCTCCATTTAAACAACTATTATTGTAAGACTAATCAACTACTAGAAAAACTAAAGCTGCTCTTCTTAAACCATTTCATTGTTTTTAGATACCACATTCAACTAGCTATATTTTTTTCCTTCTTTTGTTCTGTGTAAAACACAAATTTTCGTAAAGATAATATTATAGTTGTGTTTGGTTAGGGGCTTATCGGGGCTTGGGCTTTTAAAATAAGTCGGCTTATAAAATAAGTCTTGTTTGTCACGCGGGCTTATGAAAGGGCTTTTAAAATAAGTTGGCTTATAAAATAAGCCTCATAATAGAGGCTAAAAAAATTTAACCCGGGGCTTTTGAACTATAAATTACTTATATACCCACAAAAATATCTTACATATACCAAAAATTTATTTAATTATGTCATTTTTAGTAATTTTGCAATAATAAGCCTCAGCTCCAACTTACATAATATTTCAATCACATGATGATGGGCTGTTTAAAGGTTTTCAATTGCATGGCTCGGTTAATATTTCTCATCTTTTTTATGCTGATGATGCCATGTTCATTGGAGAGTGGTCCGAACAGAACTTACATAATATTGTTAAAGTTCTTAATTGCTTCCATCTTGCGTCGGGTCTTAAGATCAACATTGCTAAGAGCCAAGTCTTGGGTGTCGGGGTTTCTCAGAATGTTGTTGTGCAGGCGGCGAATAGGATCGGGTGTGCTGTTTTGAACACTCCTTTTCGTTATCTTGGTGTGACGGTTGGGGAGTGTATGTCTCGGAAGTCGGCTTGGGTTGGCTTGGTGAACAAACTCCAAGCCCGGTTATCTAAATGGAAGGTTAAAACCCTTTCCATAGGCGGCAGATTGACCCTTCTTAAATCCGTTCTTGGGGCCTCTCCAATTTATTATATGTCAATCTTTAAGGTTCCAAAAGGCGTGTTGAAGACTATGGAATCTATCCGTAGTAAGTTCTTCAACGGTGTTGATTCTTCGGATAGAAAGATTTCGTGGGTAGCTTGGGACAATGTCTTAGCGTCCAAACTGAACGGTGGTCTTGGTGTCTCAAGTTTCTTCGCGTTGAATCGTGCTCTTTTGTTGAAGTGGGTGTGGCGCTTCATTTCTGGCGATGGCTCTTTATGGTGTAAAGTTATTCAAGCGATTTATGGCTCAAAGTTTGATCTTCATGTGACCGATCAACCCTCGATTTGGTGCTCTATTTTACGTGAAGTAAAATCTTTGAAAGATTCTGGTTTTGATTTTTCTTCGCATTGTAAGAAGCGGATTGGGGACGGGTCTTGTACTAGTTTTTGGTATGATATATGGTTAGCTGATGCCCCTCTTTGTGTTCAGTTTCCCCGTTTGTTTGCTCTCGAATTGGATAAGGAGATTGTGGTGGCTAATAAAATGGGAGCTTCTTCGGTCTCAGCTTCTTTTCGCCGGGACGTGCGTGATGGAGCTGAGCGGCAGCAGTGGGATGACCTTTCTTCAATTATGAACTCGGTTGTCCTCTCGTCTTCCAAAGATAGGTGGACTTGTGATTTGTCGGGAGATGGAGAGTTCAAGGTTAAAGTCATCAGAAACTTTATTGATGACTTGTTTCTCCCTTCGTCGGATGTTGCAACGAGATGGGTAAAATTCATTCCCATTAAAGTTAATGTTTTTTCTTGGCGTGCTCGTCGTGATAGGTTACCTACTAGAGTCAATCTTAGCCGTAGAGGTGTTTTGTTGGATTCCCATCTGTGTCCTCTTTGTAATGCTGCTATGGAGGATGTTCAGCATGTTTTCTTTCGATGTGACGTGGCTCGGGTTGTTCTTCGTAAAATTTGTCGTTGGTGGGATTTGGATTGGCAGGAGATTTGTTCTTTCTCGGATTGGGATGCTTGGTTCTTATCCTTTCGACTTTCTTCCCGTCTCAAGTCTATTTTAGAAGGTGTTTTTTATGTTGCTTGGTGGCGGATTTGGAGGCTTCGAAATCAGTTGGTCTTTGACGCTTCGCCTCCTAATCGTTCGACGATTTTTGATGACATTGTTTCTTGGTCCTTTTTATGGTGTTCTAGTAGATGTAATAGGGTTTTTTCTTGGGAGTATTGGTTAAAAAACCCCTATCTTATTTCTTTGTAATGTCTTTCTAGCTCCTTGCTAGTTTTTTTTAATAAAGTTGCCGTTCAAAAAAAAAAATTAGCCCCAACACAAGCCCCAGCCCATTTCGCCAAACATACCCTATATCTAACAAACATTTCGTTTATATTTTTAACTAAAGTTTTATATATTGTTTATTTATAAAGTGGAGTTTAAATGTTTTCTCTACATTACTTTTGATAATAAAGTTTTATCAGATACTTCATTGATAATATAAATTTATAAAAGGCTAGATTAAAAAAGGTGCTTCTAAACCTTTTTTTGCTCACACATGGGTCGTATTTAAATAGGTCACTTTTGGAATTTATTTTTCATTCTTTGTAAAATACTTATAACTATTTTTGCGGTACATGTATGATTGATGATTGTTAAGTGAACGAGGATGCATAAGTCAAAGAATGATACTACTCCATTTTCTCTAAATAAGTGTACACTATTGACTTTTAAAGTCATTATTCTTCAACTTTGACCTCAAATTATTTTGATTGTGTTATATAATACTTGATACAAAATATATGAATGGATTGGGTTTTATATCTATTTTCATTGGTATGATTTCCATCAACTATTATATAACACAAACAAAATAATTTGAGGTTAAAGTTGAAGAATAATGACTTTAAAAGTCAACAGTAGACACTTATTTAGGGACGGATGAGAGTATTTGATAAGATGAAGATGGGATATGTCAAACTGTATTGGGGGATGGTTAATATCATTTTTCAAAGAAAGGATATGAAATGTTTGGAGTGTGTCAGAAGCAAGGTTATAAATAGCGTAAGGCGTGGTGTGACGACATGGTCAAGCTTTACGTCATTGCGAGTCATGACGTTTTTAAGGCGTGACTTAAAGTGGCACAAAATATGAAAATATTTATAAATTTATATATTTATATCGTATTACAAATATATTGAGTTTACAAAAAGTGTCATACATATGGAATAAAGTTAAAAAACTATATTTGAATGTAGTCTTTTTCATTTATATATAAAAACGATTTTTATCGAAATTGAATTCTAAAAAGCCTCTACGCATCGCGTCTTATCACGTTTTTTCACTTCTCATCTCATGTCAAGTGTTAAGCCCAAGCATTGGTCTATTGCGTGGCGTGGAGGTCACGCATCACGTCTTTGCGAGGCCTTTGCGCGCCTTTTAAAACCATGGTCAAAAGTTTAGTAGGGTGCATTACATCTTCTATAATTTCTTTGATAGTGCATATTTAATTAAAAAAACGTTACGTAGAAAACTTACACAACGTATTATTATTATTATTATTATTAGAGTTAAGTACATTTTTGGTCCTTGTGATTTGATGCGTTTTTCACTTTTAGTCTAAAATTCAAAAAATGTTTGGTTTTGGTCCAAAAGACAAAGTTTCGTTCCACTTTTAGTCCAAAAGACATAGTTTCGTTACACTTTTGGTCCAAAAATTTTAGTCCAAATTTACGGAATTGAACTAAAAGTGAAACGAAACTATGTTTTTGGACCAAAACCAAACATTTTTTGAATTTTAGACCAAAAGTGAAAACGCACCAAACCACAAGTACCAAAAATGTACTTAACTCTTATTATTATATGGTATCTTTGAGAGAAATAGACAAAGAATGATGCACACGTTCATTTTTAAAAGCCCGAGTATGTTCGATTGCAAAGCTCTATGAATGATTGAATTGATTTGAGTTTTGGTAGAGCTCGACTAGACTTGACAACGTGATGTTTGGCTCGAGAAAGTTTATATTCGGTTCATGTTCGGCTCAAAAAACTCGTTGCATTTATAACGATGTTTTCTTAAACAAATTAGAATATAATATAATACTTGAATTTGGCTCGAACTCTATTCGACAAACTCAACACGTTTATAAATAAGTATGCATAGTTTATTTACATATTAAGTATAAACCCTTAAGAAAACCAAAAGGCTTTTGCTCAGCTCGTACTCATCTTTAAAAATTTATGGATCAGTTGGATAATTTTTTTCGGATAAAAGGTCAAGTGTTCGAGTCTCGGCTTCTGCCTACTTCAGTTGTTGCCCCATTAGGCAAGGATCGTTGTCAGAGCTTTTTTTTTATGGTGGACAACGGCCGGTGCTAAAAGGTTTTCGAGGTCAGGATGTTCTCATCAATTCACACATTTTTTGGATAACCCCGTTAAAAATAATTCATTTACATAACAAAAGTAAAGTGAATATTATATTATCTCACATCTAAGTTTATATGCAAAACTACTCTAAATCATCTAAAATTATGTCGCTTTGATATACTTTTTAAAAATTTGAGTAGTGAAACTAATGTATTAGTAGTATAACGCTTTTTAATCGTGAATTTAATCAAATAATTGTTTAATATAAAGTGAAATAACTTGTTAACATAAAACACCCAATAGGAAAAAAAATATTATAATAAACTCAACTTTAACGATGTTATGATGCAATCAAAGAAAAATACTTATATAATGAAGGGATATAGCACAAATGAGGTTTTTTTTAGTTTAATGCCGTAGTTTTAGAACATTTCGCATGTAAGATTAGATGTGCAATCGTCTCATATTCATTATTCTCATATAACAAACATGTATCACTATAAAGCTTATAAAGAGTGACAATGACTCGAGTCGAGCCTATATAACTTCAAGTTCTTTCGAGCTCATATTTTGGCATCGAACTTGAATTACTTTACAAAAGCTTGACTTGTGTACGCCTCTATTTTACTAAATAGTACACGCTATTAAGACTATTACGGGGAGTGGTCGTGCCAAACCCCTCGTGCCAAACTCAAAAAGTGGTGCCACGTCTGCAAAATGGAGTTTGGCACCAGAAATGCTATGGCACCAGAATTCAGTGGCATTGGTTTGGCACCAGAATTCTGATGCCAAACCTTTTTTCTTAATTTTTTTAATTAACTATTATTTAAATAAACTTATTAAACTAAAATAAAATTCATTAAAATTAAAACATTACATTAAAAAAA
>BQNB010024227.1:0-59026 GCA_026074375.1 Tanacetum coccineum
TATCATCATCAATCCCTCCAACTTCAGGGATAACAATCTCCACCACCTCTAAGCTGACGATCTCAGCATTGGGAGGTGATGCATCGACGTAATCGATATCCTCACCGTAAGGAGAATCGTTATCACTTAAAGTAGAATCATCGTTGAAATCGATGACAATCTCAGAGTGTTCTTTGAAAGCTTCAAGAGGGGTAGGATTGTTACAAAGAGGCACATCACACATACTGTCGGGAATACCCTCGGATTCACTTAGGATTGGGACAAGGTCCTCGACACTAGACTTTATTATTTCGTCCGATTCCGTTGCCGGAATAGTGTCAAGATGCTCGTCCCCCATACTTAGAGAGTTAACGGGCTCCTTGGTTGATAAAACGGGTGCGATTGCAATGGTATAGTCCTCGTCATCATCGTAGCAAATGGGAATCTTCCAATATCGATCTTTAGCCGCTTACTCTTCCATAATTCGCTTTTCTTCTTCCTTCTTTTGCATATATTGACCAACCATATCACATATGGATGTCATTTTCTCCATAAGCTTGTTTTGAGAATTGAGAAACTCATTTTGAGCATTGACAAGGCTATTTTGAACATTGGAGATTAGATGATTGATGGTATATTGCGGGGGTTGAAATTGGTCAAAACCAAAAGAATTATAATCATAGCAAGAATTTTGCTAATGATAATAGTCTTCATTCATTGGTTGACATTGGTAAGTTCCATGAGGTCCCCCACAATTTTCACAACAAGGAAATTGTTGTGGGTGAAAATTATCAAATTGGTCATAACCGGAATAATTAGAATCATAACATGGATTAGGTTCATAATAATTCAACGGTTGACATTCAAAAGTCTCATGCGGGCCCCCACAATTTTCACAACAAACATATTGTTGTTGTTGATCATGAAAATCTTACGGGAAATCAAAGTCTTGATTGTAACCCGGTTCCACATAGATAAACGGAACTTGAGGTATACAATAGTGAGCATAACGAGCATCATTCCCGCAAAATTCACACGAATACATAGGAGGTTGTGGAGGTAGGTTGAAAACGTTAGGAGAATTATCAACAAAATTAGGTTTGGAATCATAAGTGAATGAATTCTCATCTCCGGAACAGGATGTCGGGTGAACACTTGGCAAAGTCTGTGGGAACTCATTAACGGTTTGATTGTTGCATGGTTCCGGTTTAGAGATAATCGGAACTTTCGGTGGACAATTATAACCAATATGAGCACCTTTCCCACAAGACTTACAAGTGCATCGTTGACAAAAGATATCGTCTAACGAATCACCACACTCGTAACAACAATTGTGGTTAATTTGTGGAGGACTTTGTGAAGAATTTACACCGGGGCCTTGTTTGACAACGAATGGCTCTTGATTAACAAAGTTAGTATCGTCATTGGATGACTTGGAAGTGTCTTGGAAGTCTTGAAAAACTTCCTCCAATGTCTTTCGTATTAGAGCACATTGTCGACAATATAGACCATGAACCGGGTCTCCACAATCGAGACAAATTTTTTCAATTTTAAGGGGTCGTTGAGACAAGTCGGGTATGGGAACAAGAATCTTGTCTTCAAGACTCCCTTTTGAACAACCACAGTCTTTAGTGTGCAAATTTCCACAAGACGAACACTCTTTAATCGCGTAAAGGGGATTCAAACGACGATCGAGTGACGCCATAAGAATTAAACAATTGAGGGTTAAGAAAAGAATTAAATGGATAAGAAGAAAAAGAAGATTATTTTTGGCTTTTCGAGTTTTTTAAGCAACATATTTTATTAACGGACAAAATGAGATAAGACAACTTAAACCAATAATCAACTCGTTTCACGGTAGCTCTCTAAAAGAAAAACGCACAAAGGAGCGGAGGAGCGGGAAAGCGCGAAGCTATTAAAAACCTTCTCCTTTCGGGTCGTAGTTCCTCGGAACAACCCTCCTTATACCCCTCTTATAGTTTGTTTATCAATTAAAGGTGAGCCGTATTTCACAAGTGACACAAAGGCAAGTTTTAAATCTTTTGTTCGGGAACTTATTATGATAATGCTTCAATTGAAAGCATTATTTTGATGGTGACTTTTATTTGATAATTAAGGATAATGTTTTTATATTTTTGATTTTTTTTATCTTATACTAATACTAATAAAAGAAAATGAAAAATATTTTTGTGTTTTATATTTTTATAAATAAAAGAAGATATTCACAAACGAGAATGATAACTTCACGAGGAAGGGTCTTCAAACACGACAAACTTCAACTCAATATTCGTTTCACGGCCTCCCCGGCAGCGGCGCCAAAAATTGATTTCTTCCTTTTACCACATATATAAATATAAATAAATAAATAAATATATATAACAAAGAGGATAATATCAATGATAGTAGTATAGTAAACCGGAAGTATCGGTTTCTCACTTTGTTATCCACAAAGTTTAAAACCGGACCCGGGTCGTTCTTCTCGACGAGGCGTGAATTTGAAAATCGAGTCGAGGTTTGAACAATGCTTAAATGATCAAAGATATGAGTTGATTATCTATTTCTACAAATAAAATGCAAACACAAGTAAAATAAACCCTAAAACGAAAGTAATTTAGGCTAAATCCTAAAAACGGGAACGTAAAAACGCGACTTAAAACCCAAATTATCGAATTTTAAACCT
Organism: Tanacetum coccineum; assembly: GCA_026074375.1. Taxonomy (NCBI): domain Eukaryota; kingdom Viridiplantae; phylum Streptophyta; class Magnoliopsida; order Asterales; family Asteraceae; genus Tanacetum; species Tanacetum coccineum. The sequence continues at coordinate 2,660 of BQNB010024227.1, forward strand.
AAAGTGAATTTTTTACCTTTTAATAAGCTATAAGTGACTAAAAAGAAAGAATAAAAAAAACTAGATCAAAAACGAAGGCATTTAAAGTTAAAACGTGAAGCAAACGAGAACGGGAATCGATCCCGTTCTTTAAAAATCAAATTTCTAAAAACTTAACCCTAAGAGAGTTTTTCTATTTTTCCTAAGTGCAAAATGATAAAATAAAATTTTCTAAAAAAGAAAAATATTTTTTTGACTTTTTTTGATTTATTATAATTAAAAAACAGTTTTAAAGAAAATAAATGATAAAAAATATTAAATGATAATGAAAAATTCTGAAAAATTTAGGGAAAATCAATTAAACTATGAAGGTTCTGAGAAAAATGTGAAACTGAAAATTCAGCTTAAAAATAAGTTGTTATTAAGCTAAAATGGGCTGGTGGCTTAATGGGCTGTTGTGGGCTTATATAATTAATGAAGTAAACTCATACCAGATGAGCTATTGTAGCACAACGGTATGAGTTTGTGTGTGTGGGGGCTTTGAAAAGGGGGAGGTCCAGGGTTCGACCCTTGGCCTCTCTCTTTTTAATAAAACTTTTTTAAAAAAAAAAATTCTTTTAAAACTTATAAAACACGCAAAAACTAACAACTTTTAAAAAAGACACTTTTTGAGAAACTTAAAAATAAGCTGTTAAAATAAGCAAAGAAAATGAGAAGTTTAAGGACAAATAAGCAAGGGTAATTGGAAAATAAGCTAAGACAAGACCTATTCTACACCTAATAAGCTTCTACAAACAAAAATAAGCAAAGAGATTGAGCTGAAATAAGCTATAAAGACAGAAAAACCTTAAGGCCTATATTACTTAAAATTTTAAGCTACAAGTGCATTAAGCTCAAAAAGCTAGAATAAGCTAGGGGCAAAACTGAATAAGCTAGGGGGAGTCTAACTATACTTAATAAGCAATGCTACCCCTAAATAAGCAATTTCAATAAGCTAGAAGAAGCAAACAAAAACTGACAGAATGAGCTTTTTTTTATTAATACTAAGGCATAAGGGCTGAGCTGTTAGGCAAATTCAAGGAATAATAAGCCATAAGAACCTAACAAGCCTAAAACTGTCACAACCTAGTTCTAATAAGCATAAATGAATAGCAATAAGAAACATTAAATAAGCTGAAAACTTCAAAAAAAATGAAACAGATAAAGAAAAACTTAAGGGCTTTTAAAACTAGAAATGTTAAGCTACAAATTGCAAATAAGCTCAATAAGCTCTACCCTAAGTGACATAAGTTAAAATAAGCAAATACTAACTTAATGAGCGTAACTAACCGTAAATAAGCACAAAAGATAAGCCAAATGGCTTGAATAAGCAGATAAGCTTAGAGGCAAATGCTAACAAAGGCAGCCTATGGGGACATTTGAGCTTATATTTAAGCTAGCAAACCAACAAACTACCCCTCAAATTTTAGAAACAAATTAAGCTAGTTCTACTAGCTTTAAGAAAAAGCAACAAGATAGACATCATGAAAAGCAAATAAGCAGAAAAATAGGGTGAGAAAAAGGGCTGTTAGGTGCAGGACACCCTTTTTGGTTTTTCCATCTAAAAGACAAGCCCTTATTTGCAGCCTCAAAATAAGTAAATTAATGAACTTACAATCCTAAAATAGGCTGAAACAAATTATAATTGTTCTACCAGCTACTTCCATACTCAGAATCAAAGACTAATACTAACTGCAGCTAATCCATTTTATAGATTAAAAATTTGACATTTGAGCAATTTGGATAAGTGACTTGAAAGACAAACTACCAAAATATGCAGAACTAATAACTATTTTGAAACTTCCTAACACTAAAAAAGACAACTAAAAACAAGGAAATTTAGAAAGGAAATTCAAGCAAGCCAATCAAGAAGACTACATAAGCACAAATTCACACAAGTTTTATACAAGACATAAAATCAATTTCTAAGACTTAAAAACTTTTGAGGCTAACATTACTCATACTTATAGCTAATCTAAAGTGGTTTTAAGAAAGAAAAGCAAATTTGACCCATTTTAACCCACAAACCGAGTTAAACCAAACACCCCTTAAAAAGAACAAATCTTATTTTTTTTCTTCTTAAATAAGTTAAACATCCTTAAAAACAACTAACAACAGATCATAGATAAAGAACAATAAGAACATGTAAGCAGTTAGAACCAAACATTAAGCACATAAAATAAGCAAGTTTAAATAAGCAGTAAAAGCATTCAAAAGACAAAATTTTTGCATAAACTTAAATTTCATTCAAGACATAAAGAGTTACAAGACATGTAAATTAAAATGACAGAATATTAAAGTTAATTAAAACATAAATTAAAACTAAATTACAACTACTCCTAGTTCCTCGTTTCTTCTTTTCTCTGTCTTCTTTCTTTTATATGTTGCCGAGGTCTTCATTGTGCGTTTGTTGTGTTTCTTGCGTGAAGAGAAACAAGTCTTCATCACTGCCATTGATTTCTGAGTGTTGCCCAAGTCCTCAAATCTTGGCCTTTGATCAATTTTGTCCAATAAGCTCTTTAGGGATTGCCAAGGTGGCATCCTTGGCTTCATGTGATGGGGGGGGGGGACCAAGGGTAGCACATAGGTTGTGAGGTGTGAAGGTTTGGCGGGTTGTGTGTGGGGTTAGGGACAGTGAATAGTGCCAAATTTGGAAGTGGCATGAAAAACAGGTTACCCTGTTTTTATATGAATGCTGGGTATTTGTTTTAGGGTTTTGGCAAATCAGGCCTTTCATGTTGTATAGTGTCATTACAAGGATGGTCCTTGTGGTGTAAAAATGTTTAAAGTATTGGCAGACTTGGCCCCTCAAAGTTATAATTCCTGTTGCATGTATGGTCCTTGTGACTTAATAGCCGTTAGGGGGTTTGGGCTTATGGGCAATTGTTTGGGCCGTATGAATATATAAGGGAATTGGGATTTTGGGCTTTAATTTAGAAAGTGGGTTTAGTATATAGGTGGGCTGACCCGGACCCACTAGGTAGGTACGAGTGGGCCCACTTTTGGTAATTAGGTTTTCGGGTTCGGTTTTGACCTTTGATTTTTCTGGGTTGACTTTGACTTTGACTTTGTTTTTTTCACGCTCTTTCATTCTGTGCTCGGTTTTGTCCGTTTTTGCTTGATTTTTCGTCCTTTTGTCGGATATCCGTTTCCTGCACAATATAATTGAAAACATACAAATACAATGTATTTTTGGTACGATTTTGGTCATTTAAGGTCATTTTATTAGGTAAAAGGTATGTGTAATTAAACGCATAGCAATTGTCATTGAGAAATTCTTGAAAAATTGTGTTCAACATTTTGAAAAACATCATGTTAAAAGACTTCTCTTCTAACGCTAAAGATAAGAGCACTTATGCGTACACTCTCCTTTGTCGTTCGGGTCCGAGTTGCAATCTAAGAACAATTACAAGTCATGAAGAAAAATTAGAAATGACATGTTTTGAAAGCATTTGAAATCCTGTTCGAACTTCATTTACACGCCCTAATAATGTGGTTAATCCGAACATGGCCATAAGGTCTCTTGAGACAAATAGGGAAAAGGATAGTTCGAATAAAAAAGAGTACAAGGAAAGTGTCTTGGCTTATATGGAGAGTGAGAGTGACGTGGATAAGGTTTATAAGAAAACTGCAAGTTTCATAACATCTAAGAGCGGAGGTGGAGCTGGAATGAAGAGCTAATATGAGCGTTGGAAAGATGACTATGATGAGAACCCGTATGATAAAGATAACCGCGAAGATTTAACAGAAGACCGGTTAGCTTTTTATGACGCTTTTGATATAAGATTTTGTGGTTAATATAGATATTAGTAGTTTTTATATGATAGTCTCATAAGATTGGTTTGGCATTTCTATGATACGTTCGGTTTCAAGTACAAATGGTGCGTTTGTTTTTGCTTATGTAATGGGCTGAGATGTGAGATTCACTCACATCCTATGTACTTAAATGCTTTTTTGAAGTAATCTATTTACTAGGCGTAATAATTTTTTACCTAAAAAATTTAAAAAGTTATCCTACGTACTATAATCATATTGAACCAAAATGTAATAATGACCTTACCCATAATAAGAATACAAAAAAACAAATGTTTTTAAATTTGCAGCACTAATGGCCACAATGAATGAAGAAAACGAGTAAACAGTCGATCGCGCTTCGTAGCAGACTCGTTATTAGCTGAAAAATGTTCAAACTAATTTTATGTGGTGTTGTATTAGATTACTAAGGGTGCGTTTGGTTTGCAAATAACAATCACTATCGCTATTGGTTTGAAAATAGGGTAGAATGAAAGCAAGTATATCAATCCCATTGTTGTTGTTTGGTTTGAAAAATTTGGTATAGGTTTTAAAACATACATAATTGCAAATAAAGTTAAAAACAACTTAATACTAGTGGGTCCTAAGAGAATACTATCATAAACTATCTTTTTTAGTGGTATGGATCTATGCTTATAAATCTAAATAATTATATATCGATTTGCAACCAAACACTTGCAATGAATGTCATAGGCATAGATTGATTCTGAAAAGAGTGAACCAAACGTGCCCTAATAATTTCCCACGAAAGAATAGTAAGTTGTATATCAAATATTTTTGATCCATTGTTATAAGATATGACAGTGTTGATGATAGTGATAAATATATTTTAGTTTTGATAAGAAAGATTTGTAACGCTATTTTATGTTACAAATCGACATTCAGATCAACAAAAAGCCAAAATTAGTGATAAAATTACCTTACACAAAGGAAGACGAGAACTGGGAGAGGAGATGGCGAAATGTGATTTGCTTCAAATTTACTATCATGACCTTCTCTCTATGTTACCGTGTTTCTCTATGTAAACACATATTACCAATAATATTTGTTTTTCGTCGATTTGAATGGAAATCACTAAAAAATATGGTTACTAACATGTCTTATCAAAAAAGAAATATATTTATCGATATCAACACTGCTGCCATATATTTTAGCAGTTTACATCTGTCGGTAACCTCATGTTCAAGGTTCATGTAGGATCAAGTGTCCCTATTAAGTATGCGCCTTGAACGGGGTTCTCGTCAAAGACTGTTACTTAATAGGAACAACTGATCCTACTAGAAACGTGAATGTGATGTTATGAATTTTTGACGTGGCTGAAAGCTTTTCTTGGTCGGGCATGGCACAAAACTGATTTTTACCCAGGTGAGGCTCAGATCTGCAGGTAGAGAAGTAGTACCAAATGCGCGCCATGGCTGCAACCATAATTTGGGCGTGGTTACCTCGCCAAGATACGGGGAATGCAGAAAATCATCATCATCGCCTTAATTAATCCGTTTTACATATACGATAAGAATTGACATTGCTTTTCACATGTGCTAAAAATAGTGTGGATCGTATATTAAGAGCACATGTGGCGTACAAATATACACATATGACATTACACAAGTATAATGTAGTGGCCGATTTAATCAAATCCCTATAACATCCTTGCGACAATAAACGTAAGACCAACACATATGCGATTAGTAGAATGTATACCAAAAACATTAATAAGCAATGAGTAATGGCGAAAACCAGCCAATGACAGAGGTACCTGAGTTGGTAGATGATCAACACAAAGCTAAAGTAGTTTTAGGTAACCAATAGAGTTTAAATCTGCCAAAGTAGAAGCATCACCAAAAAACAGCCATGGCTCCAACCGTAATTTGAGTTTGGTTTCCCCATTAAAATACCAAATCAAAAGTTCGTGATTCAATTAGGCCATGTTTTGGTTTCCAGTTAAGTTGTTAATAAAACTAAAGAAATTTACATATACTTATCAAGAAACACAATATGTTTTGCCTATATAAGGACCACGTAAATCATATTTCTTTTGTTTAAATAAGGCTCAGATATGTTCTAATCAAACTTATTTTGAGCTAATAAGCCATGGGTTCAATCACAGTTGCAAATGCTACATTTTCAAGGGGCAATTACCAACTGAATTGCCTAGCCAAGATGCGTATAAGCTTTCCAAAAATTAATTTTTCCCACATTTACATTTCATCATCATGACCTCTTTCATTAGATACTTGATTTGCCAAAATACGGGTGCAGAGTGGTATAATTGACTTGTGCCTTTTGAGTGCAGTGAGCTGGCAAAGATACTGTAATTGAGATATAATAATATTATCACACAACTAGAAAAGTGAGGCTCAGATCTATAGACATAGCAGTGGTACTAAACATTGGTCATGGCTGCAACCACAACTTAGGAGTGGCTGCCCTGTCAAGATATAGAATTTGGTAAAAAAACACTCTAGAAAAATCTAAATGCAGAAAATAGTCACCGTCACCTTAGTTACTCTCTTATACCTATATCCTAGGAAACAACATCAGTTTTAACACTAAGAGAAAACATTATGTGTCATACTTCAAACACTACAATGTGTAGCAATGTTTACAAAACACATAGATGTACAATTAGTAGGATTGGCAATGGGGCAGATTTAGGGCGCGACGACCACCCTCCATCCCCAAACCCGATTAGGAAACCACACCCCAAACCCGCTCTGATCCTTATTAGGTATCTTATTGGGGCGATCTTGATACGGCGGATAGCAACACTAAAGTTTTACAATCCTCCTAGGCAGAGTACCTAACCGTTGTAGTGTAGTATAGGTAAGACTCAAGGGATTGATCGTTCTTTAGAGGAATAGTGAGGTAGGTTCGAATTGTATGTTACTAAGATATAAGGGTTTAGAGAAGAATGTTTTAGTATTTTTATGTTTTTTTTAAAAGCAAGTAAAATCAAATTAATTTAAGAGGGGGGTTATGTAATCTAAACTACTCCTAATTATGCAAAAATACAAAATTGGCAGGGATTCGTATAGGTAAACAAATATGTTTACTTAATCATGAACTAATCCCTAGTTACTTAATCTAATCTATTGCCTTGTCACACCCTTGTTAGTGTAATCTGAAGTATCCCCTAATTCAACAGCGAGTTGGTCAGAAACGCATTCTACGTGATAACCTAGATGGGTCACTACCTATCAAATGTTCCTCCCTTCTAATAGTACACCACGCGCATTAAATACTTATCTAATTATCTTACCAAACGTGAGGTTTCACTTAATTAGACCACATTTCACTAGACGTCTATGCTACGGTCCGGATTATAGCTAGTTTTCTAATGCCTGACATGCACACCACTAACAAGAAACAATAGAGCAAATATTATAGCTAGGTTTCATGCAATCATAAGCAAACATAATTAAATTTAGCCTAACATGTTAACAAGAAGAGAAGAAAAACAATTTATCAAACAATACATAGACATATTTGAATGATTAATAGATAAATTACTTAACTTCAATGGAACATGAGAGTATGTGAGTAACCAATGGTATAAAAAGCCTTTAAATTCGTCTATAGTATCAGCTCTGAGACTCCACAAAGTTCCACACCAGGAATAATGAAAATAGTGAGTTTGTATATATAGGATTGGGGTCGTGACAGCGTCAGGTTATAGGTGTAACGTTGTTAGCCTTCGACTCATATTAGGGGTTTTCTCGACCGCCTTACTCTGACGCCGTCATAATATGTTGTGACGCCGTCACCTTGAATCCTTAACGCCGTCAGGGTGGCCATCTTAACACACTGGGTGGTCACGAAACACGTCTAAAATAATACTTTCCATGCGCTTTCGGTGAAGGCGTCGCGACGGTGGTCACGAAGCTGAAAAGTTGTAATTTGTCTTGTTTCCTCTCTAAATTGAGCCCAAATCACGTGTATTCCATCCAAGTGCTTCTTAAATTCTAAAAACGCAAAAAGAAAGGATTAAGTATGATAATCGGGCATATTTGCATGATTTTAAGGGTTAAATGACCTCAAAATTTCTTATAAAATGACACCTCATCAAATATCCCTACACTTAGGATTTGGTTGTCCTCAAACAAATAGATTTTTTTACCTTACAAATAGCAAAAGCAGGGGCATTTAACTGACTAAATAAAATTAGTTTATAGCACAACCATATTGACCTTATTATAAGAGCAACAAAATTATACACTAGCACCTCACATGAGTGTTTGAATTCTCTCATTCTCTCGGGTGTATACATATATAATATTTAACATAATAGGAAACGGGAAAATTTCACTCACTACCTGTTATAGCATATAGATTATCATAAGCTTGGTAAATGATCAAACCTTTGTCACTTTGGCATAAGCACCTAGGAAATACTATTAAAGAGGTCTTTACAAAGGGTTGTATTGATAGGCGAAAGGTATGGAAAACACGATAAGGGATAATAGGGTATATTTTACTAGTGACATGTTAATTATCTACAAAATTACATGTATAAACAAGACCTTGCTAAGCCAAGACTCGACAAAACTTTTAATAATCATGCAAACTCTACATCAAATTCTTTGTTTTGTTTTCTCAAATCTTTCTTAACTTAAACATAAGCAGGATGGCAGTCTGTATATCTAACATATTTTTTTTGCTTTTTTCGATTTTTTATTATATACACTTTTGCCCTGCCATAATTAATCTACCAAAATAAAATAAATATAAATGACTCGGGATTTATATTGACATCCCTATACTTGAGTTTTTAATAACTTAATAATAAACTAACTAATGCAACGAATTAAGAGGATCAATAAACATAGAGTACATTAACGCGCATTAGGGGTAATAATTTGACTTTCTTCCCCATTTCTCCATAAAATCAAACTACCATGAATCTCAATCATCTCAAAACTGTGTACAGTACCAAATGACTTAACTTAACAACCATTTAATTAAGCAAAGAATTAACTAGGGTTAAACATATGTGATCATAATAATGTACTAAAAATGAGTACATACAAAGAGGATAAGGCGATTTGGGTGTAATATTTAAGTGGGGTGTAAAGAATGCTCAGAGGGGTGTACTAGGGGTATCTTGCACTAAAAATGAGTTCTAATCAAGGGTGTTGGGTAGTTGTTAAGTGCGTAATGTACATATCTTTTTATACCTATTCTCTCATGATTTGTTACTGATATATCTATAAATCATGGCCTATAATTGTATTTTATGTATGATGAGGCAAATCAGATAGTTGTACATCTTTATGTGCTAGTATTGATTTTTAAAAGATTAAAATACCTCACAAAACTTATGTCTTGTTGTAGGCATAATAGACGAGGTCTAAATTAGCAAGAGATTCAAAGTTAAAGGGCGTCACTGAATTACAGCCTAATCTAATCTAAAAGATCAGATTGTGAACCTTTAAAAGGCTGGAAAAAGAGGACATGTTCTTCAGGGACTTTATGAAGATCATGGCATCAGTTAACAAGAGTGAAAATCATGGCATTAGTGGAGAGATGGCTATATAAGAGGGCTCGTGGTTCTATAGAGGGAGGGGGAATAGACTCGCAACAATAACGGAAGGAGAAAAAAAAAACAAAAAAACAACCACAGAAAGACGATTGAAGATCAAAGAGGAAAGCTCATCATTCGTTAGTTGTGGTTTCTTCCTTTTACCATGAGTAGCTAATTTTATTTACTTTCTAGTTGAAGGATTTTCTATGTTTATGAATCCAATTAGGTTTTGAGACTTGTTAATTTCTGCAATTCAGACTTATGAATATTTGCATATTCTTAGTTTTGTTTAAACTTATTTTGATTAGTTAAATACAAATCATTGTTATTTGATTATCAAAATTAGTCTTTGCTATTTAGAGGTTTAAGTCCGTAATTGCTTAAATGCTCTAAGACGTGTAGCTATTAGCAATATTGATGATGGTCAAGTTTTCAATTATTGTTAAGAGAATGTGTAATCTAATTTAGATGAACCAAGCTTATGTGTTTGTCAATCAGAATTGGTGGTTTCTTTAGAGTCTAATGCTATCGAAAATCAAGTCCTAAGAGCTTGTTTTGTTTATCGAAGTAGTTAGGAGAGACAGGTTATTAGAGCTTGTTAATAATCATGACCAATTTATTCGCAAGTATCTGAAATGCTTTTATGTCAATGATTAACCATGGATTCATACATAGATTGCACCTTTGACTAGTTAGTATTTACCCATCAATTATATCTCTTTACAATACTTAGCTTAATCTCTTTTTATTCCTTGTTATTTGTTTGTCGCAAAAATCAAAACCCCCTGTTACTTAATCATTGTTTAAGAATTAATCTAGACCAATATCTGTGGAATCGACCCTACTTGTTGCTAACTACAAATAATAGAAGTAGGATTTATTTTTGTTGGATTCGACACCTATCAAATTTTGGCGCCGCTACCGGGGATTGGTGTCTTAGATTTATTTATCTCTTTTTTATCTATCATTTTTAGTTTTTATTAATCATTTTTAGTTTTCTTTACTTCTGTTTATTATTGTTCTTATTTGTACCTTATTTAATGCCCTAGTCGTTTCGTACATGTGAACTTGAATACGATCCTGAAATTAAGAAGACCGCTAAAAGGTTAAGAAAAGAGGCTAGGAGAAGAAATTTTCAAAGAGGCTCATCACCTTCTTGGCTTAAATCTTCTGAACCAAACTTCGTTTCTGATTTGTTTGATCAGGTCACTATTAGTGATGAAGAAGAAGAGAACATGGCGAACGAAAGAACCTTATGGGAAATGGCTACCTAAAACATCAATCAACAACCTTTATGCATCCAATACCCACCACTTATCGTCCCATTCGAACTAAAATCTGCGCTAATTCATTTATTTCCTACTTTTCGTGGTCTTGCTGGTAAAGATCCCCATAAGCACCTTAAGGATTTTCACATGGTTTGTTCAACAATGAAACCACGAGAAGTTACAGAAGAACAAATCAAGTTGTGTGCTTTTCCATTTTCATTGGCGGACAAAGCTAAATATTGGTTATATTATTTACCTTCTGGTTCCATAACCACATGGGACCAGATGAAGCAACAATTCCTCAAAAAGTTTTTCCTGGCCTCATGTGCTGCAAATATCAGGAAAGACATATGTGGAATTCGCCAATTCAATGGAGAAACATTATACGAGTATTGGGAGAGGTTTAAGCAACTTTGTGCTAGTTGTCCTCAACATCAGATTACGGACCAACTTTTAATTTAGTATTTCTATGAAGGTCTGTTAACTATGGACCGGAATATGATAGATGCTGCAAGTGGAGGAGCATTGGTACACAAGATGCCTACTGATGCAAGGACTTTGATCTCTAACATGGCTGCTAATTCACAACAGTTTAGTACAAGGCAAGAGTGCCCGAAAAAAAGTGTTAGTGAAGTCAAAACTTCTTATGATCAACGCTTGGATAATCTTAATGCTCTTGTGGAAAAGTTGGTTATGGGTAATAGTACACTACAAGTGAAAGCTTATGGAGTTTGTTCCGTTGTTGGTCATCCTACTGATATGTGTCCAACACTTCAAGACAGCTCACCGGAGCAAATGAATGCGATAGGAGGGTTTCCAGGTCCACCACAAAGAAAGTATGATCCTTTCTCTAACACCTACAATCCAAGATGGAGAGATCATCCTAACTTTAGCTATGGATCTCATTCAAACAATTTCTAGCAACAATATCCTAAACCAACAACTCACTCACAACCATCATCTTCAAATTCGAGCATGTCCCTTGAAGATATTGTTAAAACGCTTGCTACAAGCACACAACAATTTCAACAATATACCAAAAGCACCATTCAGCACTTAAAAAACCAAATAGGTCAGTTAGCTACCTCCGTGAACCGATTGGAATCTCAAGCTTCAGGTAAATTGCCATCTCAAACCATTAACAACCCAAAGCAGAATGCGAGTGCAATTACCTTGCGAAAGGGAAAAGTGTTAGAAGAACAACCACTTAAACCATCTAAACGTGATTTGGAGAAAGAAATTGTGAAGGAGAGCTCGACGTCTAAAACTGATCAGCCACAAGAAACGAGCAGATCACAAGTTGAAATCAAGATACTTCCTCCATTTCTTGGTCGTTTTGCAAAGTCCATAAAACAAGAGCAGGACAAGGAAATTCTTGAAACTTTTCCCAAAGTTAAGGTAAATATTCTACTTCTTGACGCTATTAAACAGGTTCCTCGCTATGCAAAGTTTCTGAAGGAGTTGTGTACATCGAAAAGAAAGCTTAAAAGTAATGAAAAAGTTATGTTAGGAGAAAATGTGTCTGCTATGATTCAAAAGATGTTGCCTATTAAATGCAAGGATCCAGGTATGTTTACTATTCCTTGTAAAATGGGTAATGTTGATATTGAAAGAGCGATGTTAGACTTAAGAGCTTCCATTAATGTCATGCCTCATTCTATATATGAAGCTTTGAATGTTGGAAAATTAAAAGAAACAGGGGTAATTATACAACTTGCTGATCGTTCTTATGCATACCCCGATGGTGTTTTAGAGGACATATTAGTTCAGGTTAAAGACTTGGTTTTTCTGGCTGATTCTTTATGTTCTTGATATGGGTAAAGATAATCATTCTAATTCAACTTCTATCTTGTTAGGGAGACCATTTCTTAAAACAGCTAGGACTAATATTTGTGTTCATGAGGGTACACTTACAATGGAATTTGATGGTCAAGTTATTAAGTTTAATATATATAATTCCATGAAGTATCCTAGTAACAAACATTCTGTTTTTAGCGTTGATGTTATTGACTCTTTAGTGCAGAAAGTTTTTAAGCTAAATGATGAGGATTCGTTAAAGGTAGCACTTACTAACACTATATCAAAAAGTGCAAATAAGGAACTCGAGCCAAACTCGAATCTACAAGAAGCAATTTCTGGACTTAACTCTCTTGCGCCTGTTAATAAAATTGTTTCTTATCTTGGTTTACCTCTAAATAATGCTAAACTTCTTCCATCAATTGCACATGCACCAAAACTCAAGCTTAAAAAGTTACCTGATCATCTCAAGTACTTGTTCCTCGGAGAAGGAGACACGCTACCTGCTATTTCCTCTAATAAGTTGACTCCATTGGAAGATGAAAGATTGATTCGGGTTTTGAGGGACTACAAAGAGGCTATTGGTGGACAGTTGCTGATATCAGTGGCATAAGTCCTTCCACGTGTATGCGTAAGATTCTTTTGGAAGAAGGTGCTAATCTTGCAAAGCAAGTCCAACGCAGACTGAATCCGCCAATGATGGAAGTGGTAAAGAAAGAAATCCATACACTTCTGGATGCAGGTATTATCTATCCGATTTCGGACAACAAATGGGTAAGTCCAATACAAGTAGTGCGTAAGAAAACAGGTGTAACTATAGTTGAGAATTCTGATGGTGAGTTAGTGACTACCCGAGTTTAAAATGGTTGGAGAATTTGTATAGATTATAGAAAGTTAAATGCTTTAACTAGAAAATATCATTTTCCAATCCCTTTTAAACAAATCTTGAAAAGATTAGCGGGTCGAGCTTACTATTGTTGTCTTGATGGCTATTCAGGTTTTCATCAGATACCGGTTGCAACCGAAGACCAAGAAAAGACTATATTTACTTGCCGTTTTGGTACTTTTGCCTTTTGTCGTATGTCGTTTGGTCTTTGTAACGCACCTGCTACATTCCAAAGATGCATGGTAACCATATTTTCTTAATATGTAGAGGACATCATAGAGGTATTTATGGACGATTTTACAGTTCATGGTGATTCATTTGATTCATGCTTAATTAACCTTGAAAAAAATCCTTAAAAGATGCATTGAATCAAACCTTGTTCTTAATTATGAAAAATGTCAATTTATGGTCGATCAAGGTAATATTTTGGGTCATATAGTGTCGGGTAAAGGACTTGAAGTCGATAAAGCTAAAATAGATGTTATTAAATCTTTGCCTTGTCCCAAAAATGTGTGGGAAGTTCATTCTTTTATTGGACATGCAGGATTTTAGCGTCGCTTTATCAAGGACTTTTCAAAGATAAGTCAGCCGTTATGCAAGTTACTTCAAAAAGATGTGGCTTTTAAGTTCTAGCTATAGTTTTTTGCTTTAGAAAAGTTTAGATCTTATTTATTAGGTACTAAATTGATTGTTTATTGTGATCATGCAGCTCTAAAGTACCTACTTGCAAAAAAAGAAGCAAACCTAAGGCTGATAAGATGGATCCTTCAATATAATTAGTTCAATCTGGAAATATTCGAGACAAGAAAGGGTTCTGAAGAACCTTTGGTTGCAGATCATCTAATCAAGTAATAGGATAAAAGAAGACCACTTTCTTGGAAGGATCGAGTCCCTGATGAAACACCTCTTTTAAGTCCGAAGATGACAAATCTGGTAACGCTCTGATCTTGGTTAAAATAATTATTACGAAACATTACTTGATGATTTGTCTATAGTCAACAAGAACTAAATAAAAATTGATGCTAAATACTATGTGTGGGATGACCCGTATCTTTGGAAACATTGTTCTGATCAAGTATTCAAAGGTGCGTAAATGAAACTGAAATTCAATCTATTCTTAAATTTTGTCATTCACGTGTATGTGGGGGACACTTTGGTCTAAAAAGAACAGCTCGTAAGATTTTACAGTGTGGATTATTTTGGCCAAACATTTTTCATGATTCATATACGTTTTGCAAGTCATGTGAAAGATGTCAAAAAATGGGTAATTTAAATCACAGAGATCAAATGCCCCTTTCTTCTATAAATGTTTATGAAATTTTCGATATATGGGGTATCGATTTTATGGGGCCTTTTCCACCTTCTTTTGGAAATGTTTACATTCTTTTAGCCGTTGATTATGTTTCAAAGTGGGTGGAAGCTAAGGCAACAAAAACTAATGATGCTAAAGTTGTTGCAGATTTTGTTAAGGCTAATATTTTTTCCAGGTTTGGTACACCTCGAGCAATAATCAGTGACCGTGGCACTCATTTTTTCAATCGGGTAATGCAGGCTTTGCTTAAGAAGTATAATGTGACTCATCGTGTTTCAACAACCTACCACCCCCAAACAAACGGGCAAGCCAAGGTGTCTAATAAAGAAATCAAGTCCATACTTGAGAAAACAGTCAACCCAAACCGTAAAGATTGGAGTGTTAAACTTGACGATGCATTATGGGAGTACCGCACAGCCTACAAGACACCAATAGGTATGTCTCATTTTCGTTTAGTGTTTGGTAAATCATGCCACCTTTCTGTTGAACTACAGCACAAAGCATACTGGGCTGTAAAGAATTTAAATATGAAATTAGATGATGTTGGAGCAAACAGGAAGTTACAATTACAGGAATTGGAAGAAATTCGTAATGATGCATATGAAAGCTCACGAATTTACAAGGAAAAAACAAAAGCTTTTCATGATAAAATGAGTTCTAGGAAGAATTTTTGTGTTGGCCAAAAAGTTCTTCTTTTTCATTCTAGACTTAAGTTATTTCCTGGTAAATTGCGTTCCCGCTGGGTCGGGCCGTTAGTTGTTACTAATGTTTTTCCTCATGGTGCAGTTGAGATCAAAAGTTTAAGTACTGATAAAATCTTTAAGGTTAATGGCCATCGCCTAAAGCCTTTTTATGAAGGATTTAAAGTGTGCAACATGGAGGAAATGTCTTTGAAACTTCCAATCTATGCAACTTGAGGCATACTTGAGTCTAGCCAAAGACGTAAAAGAAAGGAACTGTCACACCCCTAGACGGGGCCTGGACGGAACACGTGTCCGGAGGCGTGACTTGATTGATCATCTCAAGTACAAAGCATAAAGGAACTTACATCTAAGGGTACTAATTTTTTGAAAATTAAACCGTTGAGTCATAGATTAAAAATAATAATAATAAGTTTTACATCGATTAAATTCAAAAGATTCAAAGTAAAAATGCGGAAGCTTAAATAAGTTCAACAACGGTATTTAAAACATAGATAAATCTCTGAAACAAGTCCTTCCACGTGTATGCGTAAGATTCTTTTGGAAGAAGGTGCTAATCTTGCAAAGCAAGTCCAACGCAGATTGAACCCGCCAATGATGGAAGTGGTAAAGAAAGAAATCCAGAAACTTCTTGATGCAGGTATTATCTATCCGATTTCAGACAACAAATGGGTAAGTCCAATACAAGTAGTACCTAAGAAAACAGGTGTAACTGTAGTTGAGAATTCCGATGGTGAGTTAGTGACTACCCGAGTTTAAAATGGTTGGAGAATTTGTATAGATTATAGAAAGTTAAATGCTTTAACTAGAAAATATCATTTTCCAATCCCTTTTATAGACCAGATGCTAGAAAGGCAAGCAAGTTGAGCTTACTATTATTGTCTTGATGGTTATTCTGGTTTTCATCAAATACCGGAAGACCAAGAAAAGACCACCTTTACTTGCCCTTTTGGTACGTTTGCTTTTCGTCGTATGCCGTTCGGTCTTTGTAACGCGCCGGCTACATTTCAAAGATGCATGGTAAGCATATTTTTAGAATATGTAGAGGACATCATAGAGGTATTTATGGATGATTTTACGGTCCATGATGATTCATTTGATTCATGTTTAATTAATCTTGAAAAAATTCTTAAAAGATGCATCGAATCAAACCTTGCACTTAATTATGAAAAATGTTAATTTATAGTCGATCAAGGTAATATTTTAGGTCATATAGTGTCGGATAAAGGACTTGAAGTCGATAAAGCTAAGATAGATGTTATTAAATCTTTGCCTTATCCCAAAAATATGCGGGAAGTTCGTTCTTTTCTTGGACATATAGGATTTTACTGTCGCTTTATCAAGGACTTTTCGAAGATAAGTCAGCCATTATGCAGGTTACTCCAAAAAGATGTAGCTTTTGAGTTTGACGATGATTGCAGGGTTGCATTTGATAAGCTAAAAGAGTTGCTCACTTCATCACCAATTATACAACCTCCTGATTGGAATTTGCCTTTTGAGATTATGAGTGATGCAAACAACTATGATGTTGGTGCGGTTCTTGGGCAGAGAGCTGGAAAATCAGCCCATGTTATATATTATGCTTCAAGAACACTTGATAGTGCTCAATGGAATTACTCGACAACTGAAAAAGAACTTCTTGCTATAGTTTTTGCTTTAGAAAAGTTTTGTTCTTATTTACTAGGTACTAAAGTGATTGTTTATTGTGATCATGCAGCTCTCAAGTACCTACTTGCAAAAAAGGAAGCGAAACCAAGGCTGATAAGATGGATCCTTCTATTACAAGAGTTTAATATGGAAATTCGAGACAAGAAAAGTTCTAAAAACTTGGTTGCAGATCATCTAAGTAGAGTAGTAGCAAAAGAAGAGCCACTTTCTTAGAAGGACGAGTTCCCTGATGAACATCTTTTTGCAGTCCAAACGATAAATCCATGGTACGCTGATCTTGTTAATTACTTAGTTACCAAAACACTGCCTGATGATTTGTCTAGATCTCAACAAAACAAAATTAAAAGTGAGGCTAAATACTATGTGTGGGATGACCCGTATCTTTGGAAACATTGTTCTGATCAAGTTATTTGAAGGTGCGTAAATGAAATTGAAATTCAATCTATTCTTGAATTTTGTCATTCACATGTATGTGGGGGACACTTTGGTCCAAAAAGAACAGCCCGTAAGATATTAGAGTGTGGATTATTTTGGCCAAATATTTTTTATGATTCATATATGTTTTGCAAGTCATGTGAACGATGCCAAAAATGAGTAATTTAAGTCATAGAGATCAAATGCCCCTTTCTTCTATAAATGTTTGTAAAATTTTAGATATATGGGTTATCGATTTTATGGGGCCTTTTCCACCTTCCTTTGGCAATGTTTACATTCTTTTAGTTGTTGATTATGTTTCCAAGTGGGTGGAAGCTAAGGCAACAAAAACTGATGATGCTAAAGTTGTTGCAGATTTTGTCAAGGCTAATATTTTTTCCAGGTTTGGTACACCTCGAGCAATAATTAGTGATCGTGGCACTCATATTTGCAATCGAGTGATGGTGGCTTTGCTTAAGAAGTATAATGTCACTCATCGTGTTTCAACAGCCTACCACCCACAAACAAATGGGCAAGCTGAGGTGTCTAATAGAGAAATCAAGTCTATACTTGAGAAAACAGTCAGCCCAAACTGAAAAAATTAGAGTATTAAACTTGATGATGCACTGTGGGCATATCGCACAGCCTACAAGACGCCAATAGGTATGTCTCCTTTTTGTTTAGTGTTTGGTAAAGCATGTCACCTTCCTGTTGAATTAGAGCACAAAGCATATTGGGCCTTAAAGAATTTAAATATGAAATTAGATGATGTTGGAGCAAACAGGAAGTTACAATTACAGGAATTGGAAGAAATTCATAATGATGCATATGAAAGCTTACAAATTTACAAAGAAAAAACTAAAGCTTTTCGTGATAAAATGAGTTCTAGAAAGAATTTTTGTGTTGGCCAAAAAGTTCTTCTTTTTCATTCTAGACTTAAGTTATTTCCGGGTAAATTGCGTTCCCGCTGGGTCGGGCCGTTTGTTGTTACTAATGTTTTCCCTCATGGTGCAGTTGAAATCAAAAGTTTAAGTACTGATAAAATCTTTAAGGTTAATGGTCATCGCCTTAAGCCTTTTTATGAAGGATTTCAAGTGTGCAACATGGAGGAAATGAGCTTGGAACTTTCGATCTATGCTACTTGAGGCATACCTGAGTCTAGCCAAAGAAGTAAAAGAAAGGCGCTGATTGGGAGGCAACCCAATGTTTTATGCTTTTAATTTTTATTTTTTCTTTAGTTTTAATTAAGTTTTCTTTTTATTTTAGTAACTCATGGCTACTCATGACCTCCTTAAGCCCATTGGAACAAAGCAGATCGAGGACCTTTACGGCTCTGCAGGTTGCATCACAGTATATGGAGCCACCAGGGAAGTTTCGCTTTACTTTTTGTATTTAATATGCTTATAAACTTCCTATTGAATACATCAAGGGCGATGTATAGTTTAAGGGTGGGGGAGTCTAATTTTATTTCTTCATTTTCCATCAAAAGGCAAGAATGAGCCATCATAATAAATATTTTTTTAGAAAAAAATTGAAAACGAATACACTTTTCTGATGTTGTTGATTGTTTGCCATGAAGATTTAACTGAGTTTGAAAGATCCATAACATGATTGAGCTATAAATCTTTCAACTTACGGTTAGCTAGTAGCCATTTTTCTTGAAAAGGATTAGGGACTAAATTTGGTAAACCACAAACAGAACCCTGTAAGGTATTGAGCCTTTTTGACTGATATCAGTCTCATCTTTCGTTCTATTCTTCATGAGAGTTATTCTTTCATTGATTTGATATCTAGAACTTGCGTTTGTTCTCTTTGAGACTACATTGAATACATAAGCTTGAAAGTGATGATGGCATTTAGATTCAACTTTAAACTCCCAAACAGAAACAACCAATAACAGAAACAACAGAAATGTGTCATACTTCCAATTACCATATTTCCTATTAGTGAACCACTTTAAGCGTAAAATAACCGCTCATTACTACAACCGTTTCCGATATATCCCTGAACCAGTTTGAGCCTACAATAACCCTTTCATTCTTACAACTTTCAAATATAACCTGAACCTTTTTCCTATCTGTCACCATTATCAGGGCATATATGTGACTACGGGAAAAACACGATATAAAGAAATGAGAGGGTGCATTATTTGGTCGAAGTATAGGCCGTTGAGCTGTTCTATAGAAGTGTAGCCTGAAGTTCTTGTTTTCGTTTCGTAAATTAAAAAAAATCAAAAAAAATCAAAAAAAAGAGAGAGAATAAAAAGAAAAGAAAAAAAAGAAATGAAAGTGTTTGATTGCTGAAGTTGCTACAGCTGTTATTCAAGTTTGTACATACATAAATGCAGAAAAAGAAAAGAGAAAGATCAGATGTAAGTTTTTGAAAGTTCAGGCTTATTGAATAATGTTGTCGAGTGGATACTCCTCTTCAGTTTTGGTCATCTTTTGAACTAAGGACATATTACTACGTTGAGGTTGAAGACGATTCAGAAGTGAACAACTCGTGTTACATATGTGCCCTGTCTGAACTACTAACCCACACACCTGCTGCTTTCCTAAACCTTTAACATACACATTTCCTGCCATTACCCATAACCCAATTCCAGCCAAACAAAGTCCATCAGATTCATGTAATATGTACTTCTAAGTAGTGGAGAATAAGAACTTATGCAAGCTTATGGTATGTCACTTCTTTGAAACGAATTTGAGTGAAACACTTACACACCAAATAATTGAGAGGTGAGCACAAATACTTATGAGAGACTCCATATTTAGTTCCTTTCGTCTACAAGTAAAATGTTCTCAAAGTTCCTGTAAGTTGTTAAGTGCAATAGTGCATGACCTGTTATGGATTCTGAATGGCTTGGTTATTTTCTGTGTGGTAAACCTGATCTCCTCAGATTAGTTATTTGTGTATTGCTCGAGGACGAGCAAAAGCTAAGGGTGGGGGAATTTGTTAAGTGTGTAATGTATATATCTTTTTATACCTATTCTCTCATGATTTGTTACTGATATAGCTATAAATGATGGCCTATAATTGTATTTTATGTATGATGAGGCAAATCAGATAGTTGTACATCTTTATGTGCTAGTATTGATTTTTAAAAGATTAAAATACCTCACAAAACTTATGTCTTGTTGTAGGCATAATAGACGAGGTCTAAATTAGCAAGAGATTCAAAGTTAAAGGGCGTCACTGAATTACAGCCTAATCTAATCCAAAAGATCAGATTATGAACCATCAAAAGGCTAGAAAAAGAGGACTGGTTCTTCAGGGACTTTATGAAGATCATGGCATCAATTAACAAGTGTAAAGATCGTGGCATCAGTCAAGAGATGGCTACATAAGAGGGCTCGTGGTTCTTTGAAGGGAGGGGGGATAGACTCGTAATAAAAACGGAAGGAGAAAAAAAACAAAAACACAACAACAGAAAGGCGATTGAAGATCAAAGAGGAAAGCTCATCATTCGTTAGTTGTTGTTTCTTCCTTTTACCATGAGTAGCTAATTTTATTTACTTTCTAGTTAAAGGATTTTATATGTTTATGAATCCAATTAGGTTTTGAGACTTGTTAATTTTTGCAATTCAAACTTATGAATATTTGCATATTCTTAGTTTTGTTTAAACTTATTTTGATTAGTTAAATATGAATCTTTGTTATTTGATTATCGAAATTAGTCTTTGCTATTTAGAGGTTTAAGTCCGTAATTGCTTGGATGCTCTAAGACGTTTAGCTATTAGCAGTATTGATGATGGTCAAGTTTTCAATTATTGTTAAGAGAATGTGTAATCTAATTTAGATGAACCAAGCTTATGTGTTTGTCAATCAGAATTGGTGGTTTCTTTAGAGTCTAATGTTATCGAAAATCAAGTCCTAAGAGCTTATTTAGGGCTGGTTGTTTGGTAAGGGAAATAATCAAAGAGCTTGTTTTGTTTATCGAAGTAGTTAGGAGAGACAGGTTATTAGAGCTTGTTAATAACCATGACCAATTTATTCACAAGTATCTGAAACGCTTTCATGTCAATGATTAACCATAGACTCATACATAGATTGCACCTTTGACTAGAATGTATTTACCCATCAATTATATCTCTTTATAGTACTTAGCTTAATCTCTTAGTTTTATTCCTTGTTATTTGTTTGTCGCAAAAATCAAAACCCCCTGTTACTTATTCATTGTTTAAGAATTAATCTAGACCAATCTCTGCGGAATCGACCCTACTTGGTGCTAACTACAAATAATAGAAGTAGGATTTATTTTTGTTGGATTTGACACCCATCAGTAGTTATATGACCAATGAGATCATCATAACTATAACAAACGCAGGCTAAAAACAAGGGTTATCCTAATGCCTCTTATCACTTAGTAAATCCTAATCACACGAATGTGATCTCACTAGCGGTCTCGAAATGCATCACTAAAACAAGTTCTAGAATTTAATATACTATGGGTACATTCAAGCATTTAAAATGAATGTTATATAAGGCGCTCCTCACAATTTGGGGATAAATTTTTTAGTGGTAGGGTTTTTGTGCTAGTCATATAATTCATATCCATAAGACGCTCTTAAAACTTAGTTTCACCAATATATGCCATTAAGATTTTTTAAATTTGAGCCAAAATTACCATCCTAAACTATGTTTTAGTATATTACACATCTTTTTAAGGACCAAGCAAATGAAAATGAAAGAATGGTTTCTAAAGCTTTCATTACATCCCTACATTTGAATTGAACATTGTCTCCAATGCTCTAAAACCACTCGTAAACTAAGAAAGGAAAATAAATGAAAGGGAAAAGAAACTAATGCTCCCCTTGTTTGTTCAACATGGAAGAAGAAATGTGATAAACCGGCTAAATCCTCATCCAAGGATCGTCCAAGTGGAAATCCTAAGAGCTCCTGGACTTTCCTCATCCAATATAACCTGAAAATCTAAGACGCAAACTACACTGAGCGTAAAATTGAACCAAGATAGATCATAACAAGATGCAATTCCATACATAGAAACAAAACTAAAATAAAAGATAGAATACTTGTGACATGAATTATAAATAACATACATGAAAGTTTGGATTTTAAAAATCTAGAAATTATGCAAAAATAAGTTTTCAAAAATTAAAAAAAAACTGCAAATTTTGTCTTTTTGCAGGCTTACACCGTCAGGTTCAAGCCTTAACGCCGTCAGAATGTATCTGACAGGTTTCTTCTTTCTCGTTTTATGGAAAATTTTCTGTTAAATCCTATCTTTTGATGTCTAAATTTCCTGTAGAAACGCATAACACATATTCACGAGTATTTGACACAAAAAAAACATGCATAGAAAGTAACCACAAATCATCACACAATAAATTTAGGTTCATAATAACCACATATAATCACTATTGAGACAAAGTCAAAAGAAAATTAAAGCATAATTACATATCAAATCAATCATGCAACCATTCATAATCAAAAACTATCATGCAAACAACCTAAAAATAAAAATCACAAGACAAATAAAGCAAGTAAACAAATATTATCGGGTTGCCTCTCGAAAAGCGCTTATTTTTGTTTGAGTCATGAGCCTGACTCTACGCTTATTTGACGCATAAAAGGTGGGTCTTCTATACACTTAAGGTCAAGTGCAGGTGATAGTAGCAATAGACACCTTTGGGTGGAGATAAGCCATGTTAGGTGAAGGTGGTGTGTCAATGGTCAAAGGATCTACTACCTACATCCTAAAACTACCCAGACTATATGGCTTGATGGGTGAGTCAGTTCCTCTTTTATCTCCTAAATTTACATCCAAGGATATAAAATTAGGTAAAGGTTAAGGCTCTGGTTAATCAACACTAGAAACTTCCCTAGAACTAAGAGTAGGTTATGATAACCGGGCATATTTTCATGATTTTAGGGGTTAAATGACCCCAAAAAGTGTATAAATAACACCATATCAGCTCCATTGGAGCGAGGTGCTCCGATCCTCGTTGGAATCTTATTCGGGCGCCTTTTTGGGAGCAATGCTTCACCAAATACACGTTGTTCCTAATTTTTTAATATTTTTACATCTTATTTTATCAATGTTATTACATGCAATAATGTAAAGGATCAAGAACTCATAATTAATATATTAATTACTAGCCTTAATAAGTTTTAAATAAATTAAACATAAATAATGATAGATCACGCTTAAAAAAATCAAAGCTTTTTTTTAAATATGACACAAAAAAAGTTTTTTTAATCACAATTTGCAATCCTGTAAAGATACAAAACTACAAAAACTCGATAATATTGTTTTTATTACGTAAATATTAACATTAAAACATATGATATAATAAGATCTATATGTATATAAATAGTTTCGAGGCAGGGTGGTTGGGGATGTTGTGCCTCGCTCCCGGCCCCGAACCCAATAAAAATCCCCGTTAATGCCTCGAAACCCGCCCCATAACCCAATCCCCTTAGATTTAAACCACATTGTTTCGTCATTTCGTGTGCGGCTTAGGTCTTCAGATATATGGGCAAAACCAAATACCGGTCTTGGCTGCAACCGTAATCCAGGTCAGGTTGCCCTACCAAGATACCGTACTTGATATATTAGATATAGATGCAAAAACCAATTATTGATCGTGGATGCAACCACAATCTGAGACGGGCTGCCCATAAAGATAACGGCCCTCGCAGATTTAAACTACAATGTTTTGTCAATACCTATGCGGCTCAGGTATGCAAATATACAGGCAAAACCAAATACTGATCTTGGCTAAAATTGTAATCCGGGTTAGGTTGCCCCACCAAGATATCGACATCGATATGTAGACATTTATCATCATTTCCTTAATAGATAAACAACTGAATAACATAACTGTTTTTAGACTCCACACAACTTCATTTTTGAATAGCCACAAAAAACAAATAGAAATACACCCATGCGACTGAAATTTATCAATGGAGAAGCGGTACTGAAAATCGGCCATGGTTGCAGCCATAGTTTAGGTCCAGTTGGCCTGCCAAGATACCGGCATCACTAATGGTTCACATAGTTTTCAAAACACAAAAAACATACATTTCCTCAATAGCACCAATATTATACTTCATTAGGCGATTAAAAGTACGTCACTTAGATTCAGCCCATTCTTTAGGCTTCATATTGGTTCGCTAAAGGTCGGCCCAACTCTTTGTTTTTAAATATACCAACCATGGCTACAACCACAACCCGGGTTAGGTTGCCCCGCCAACATACCAGGTAGTTCGAAACTTATGCGGGTTAGGTCTGCAAATATAAAGGCAAAACCAAATACCGGTCTTGGGTGCAACTGTAATCAAAGTCAGGTTACCCCATCAAGGTACCGACATTAGTAAATTATACCCATAAAAAAACATAGATGCAAACATTTATCATCACTGTCTTAATAAATAAACAAGTAAATAACATCACTCTCTTTAGCCTCCATACAACTTCATCTTTGAATAGCCACAGATGACAAATGCACACCAAAATCATAAAATCATCTAGCAAGTCAAAAGTTCCATGCTAAAACTTGGTAGATAATTTTGGATTATCTTGTACAACCCTCCTCCCAACAACTTTAAACTCATACAAAAAATGAACAATAGAAACACACAGAGTAATTGAACTAAAGAATAATAACCCACAATATGTATACCTGTTTCGATACACATAAGTCGGCACCAAAAACCCCCATAGTGAAGCCTTAACTTTTTTTCCTCTTGATTAAATGCTATTAAACCTTTCAAGCACCAAAGGAACCCCCAAAAATCAAACCCTTACACTCACCCTTTAATGATCTGATTTGACTGCATGTATGTGTGTGCGTATTTTAGAAGAATCTGGCATGCGTGTATGTGTATGTGTGTGAAAGAGTCAGTATAAAAAAAATTAACCTCAGGTCGGGGCTAATTGGGAGCCTAAATTTTAGGCTAAATCGAAACGACGTCATTTCAATTGGCTAATGAAGTCTTATATAATACCATGAAAAGAAAATAACTTTTGCTTGAATATGAAAAAAATTAAAGTCCATATGTATTTACGTGCAACCTATTATACCATCTTATAACCTAATCTTATTAACTTTTTTATTGAACGACCTAGTTTTATTAATATGATGCAAAAGTTTAACTTGGCCAGCGGACTAGGATTTCATTTGTGTGTATTCATACATATGCGTTTCAACTTTGAGCCTTTCCAATCGCCACCGGAATAGGCTTTTATTAGTGCATATTTCCTACCGCGAGCAGGGCCGGTCCTGAGCTTTTTGCTGACTTGGACGAGAATTTTTTTTGCCCCAAAATGAGACGATCAAATATTGATTGCATTGTGTCATTAGAGATATATTATGAATAACAATAACAGATTAACCGACAATTAAGTTGTGTTATGTCACTTAATATTTTTCATGATATCTCACAGCTCCCTTATGATGTATACTGTCTACATGTGACTACAATAATTTAATGCATACGTAAGTGCTCCCTAAGAAAATCAAAACTCCAAAACAGTCTCAATTCGGGTCTGATTGCGCACTAAAAAGTATCACCCTAAAAAGCATACTTAGGCTTCAAATTAATTAATTTACTTTGGGGGATCTTTAATAGACACATAAGACTTAACTTCTGTAGAAGGGCTAAGTCCAATTCAAAATTTAAGTTGGGGTTTTACTTCCCGAAATTAGACCCAAATCTGACCCGTATTTACTGGTTAGACAACTTTTCTTGCGAAAGGCTTTTGAAGGCCTTCCCGAACTCAAAATCGTTCGAGGCCGGATGTTTTAGAAACTAGACTCTCTGAAATTATCAAAACTCATAAGATTCATAAAAAAAATTCGTTTTCCAATTCATGAGATTCATCTGAGCAACCACTCGACCTAAAATTCTGGTCCAAACTGAAATATGTTTAACGCAAATTAACCTAAACCGATTATCACCATCATTCTTCTAATTAAACCATATTCAATCCTAATTATTTAATTACATTAATTTACAGAAAAACATTGAAACCCTTATTAATAAAACCTAATTTTAATTCTAATCCAATCATAATTAAGTTATAGAATTGAAATATTATAATTTAAGGCAGCGTACATAAACTAGAAATTACCTTGAAATAGATCCCTAAATTTTTTCTCTTCTTTCTCCTCTTTTGGAACCGGTCGAACTAAAAAGGGTGTGGGTTTGGGATTTATTTTTTTGTATTTATAGGCTCTTAATATTTACTAGATAATTCCTAATTAGTATTAGATATCAATTAGGATTCCTTTTTATTTTTATTTTTATTTTTATTTACCAAAATTCGGATTTACTATTCATGCCCAAAAAAATATTTTTTTTTCTTTTCTTTTATTAATTAATTAATGATCTTCTATACCTTAGTTTTATAAAAACCTAAGCTAATTTGTTAAGACGTTTTGTAGAAATCTACTTTTCTAAAAGTAACTTATCATTGCCAAATTCACTTTCTATATAAGGAAAGTTTACCAAAAATACTTCATATTTTATATCAAAACTCGTTTCTTTCACAAATGACACGTTTCTCATTTTAATTTATCACCTAGACAACCACTTATTAACCCAAAATAATTCTCTCAAAATACTAAATCAATTCCATTATCACAATAGTGAATTAAAATAAAAATTTCTCCATCAATTAATCATATTTCTTAAATTAACCTCTAAAAACCTTAAACTTATTTAAATTACCAACACAAAAATAGTATACCTATAATATTACACATTAATCACCAAAATGATAAAATCTCAATTAATCATTTCCTTGTCACTCAAATGTGATCGGCTTGAACTCAACTAAATTTCACCACATTCCAATCTCGTTGGGATGTTCACATCATTGATTGAATATCAATACCTCACATTTCCTACATTAAGACTCATATAAAAACACCGTATAACACATAAAATCACATAAACTACATCTTGCAAACAGACATATAAGTCAACTCTTTTGGGTTTTAACTAACTGCTCAAAGTCACGGTTGTTACATTATCCACACCTTCTTTAGATAATGTCGTCCCGAGATTTAATTACTCGGGTAATATCTACTTTCGCACAAACAACTGTGGAACACTTAGACCTTCATTGATCCTTGTGTTCCTAAGTAACTCAGGGCCCGCTTCGATTTCCAACGAATTGTACTAACACTATCTTTAATACGGCTGTTAAAACTCTTTAACCCCTTCGGTCACATACACTCAAGGTATTCCTTGACAAAACAAGGTCTTGTTTCAACCTTAATCATCGACAAACTTCACAAACCGATCAATGCTAATGACTTTTCTTAACCCCACAAGGGTTTGCATTGCAGCACAACAACCCCAAACACGAAAAGAAACATCACTAATAGATACCTCACTCGTCATTCGAGAAAACTCGTCAAAACCTTAGGTTGTTTAACAACGTCATTTACATCCTGGATCTCGCAACTCATCAAACCAAAACTGTCTTGAAACACGTTATAGTTGTTACCAAAAATTAACGTTTTAAAGAATCGGCTTCGACTTCGAATTCATTCATAAAATAACTTTATAACCAAATCACAAAACAAATTTAAGGGCATATAAGGTCATAAGAAACTTTAGTACCCAACTTCAATTAAAACTCTCATTGATTTCTTGCTCAACGAACAAGTGTGGATTTTAGTTTACTGAAGTCCTAAAGACCTCCTTTCTAGTCCATTCGAATTCTTAACTCAATGAACATTAATTAGTTCTCTAATAGTTCTTTAGCAAAACCAAAAAATTCGAATTTGACACACTAAAACATGTCATGCACACTCTGAACATCTTTTAGGTAATATCATCCAAATAACCCTTTCAAAAATCTCAAATGGACCTTCTTACCTTGGTATCAACTTACCATACTTTTCGAAACATCATACACCCTTCAAACTGAATACTCTAAGTAACACTCAATTACCAGCCTCAAGTCTAATAGTTAAACCTTACACTAGGATAATCCTTGAACCAAACTCGGTTCATTCAATCTTGATGTCGCTAGTTACAACCCAAAAAATGGTAACCTACATTCCTTTTCACACAATGCTTCAAGTGAAGCACATTTCTCATACCCGAATGATAATTCACACCTTAGGGAAAAAACTCATTCTCTACGAAAATAAGTTTATCCAAAGATACTCTAACATCCATAATTTCATGTCATAAGCATGCTAGAAATGGTGCGTGATTAGTCAGTCCCATGGACTACACCCAATTGCACTGTATACATCGCAAACTTGGTAACTGACCAATAAATCTTTAGTGATCTTCTCACTTCTACTGGTTAAATCTGGTTGTAGCAACAATCTTCTTGAAGACCACCTTGATACTCAATTTCCCTCTCGATCGCTATTTACTTGCTACCGCAACTTGCTATATTTTTCTTCATACGCGCCACAATTTGAAAACCTTAACAACCACCACTAAGTTTGGCATCCGCTTCAAGATGGATAGAATATTTATCAATATCTGTTATACGACTCTACCTCTTCAATCAGGCCAATATGAACCACTCTCCACCTCTTTTCACATCGGTTGGTCCAAAGCCACAGCTAACGTCTTATGTTGAACGGTTCTTTGCTTTGGACATCTTATTTTACACCTCCCAACATCTTTTCTCGGATCTTAGCTTGGATCGCTTCATTACGTCAATCCACGAACTCTTCTTGGCTTCACTCTTTTTCCTCTACTCCACGATTCAACAACCAACATTTTCCTTTCCCAGATGGTACTTGGCCTTGAAACCATACTCACTAAATAACTTCACCATCGATCCGCCCTCTTCGTTCAATCCTTCTGGATTGAAAGTGTGTTTTTAAAACATTATGATCCTTATAGATCACTCTCCACGTCTCATTTACTTCACTTAATGCCTCTAGCATTATAGTGCAAAACCTATCACGTTAGTCATATAATCCTTTATAAGATCCTTCAGTTGTCGCGACGTACAAGCATTCACCTTCTCCCTTTTTCCAAACATGCTTCCAAATCCTTACTTCGTGCGTCATATTATACTACGAAATCGTTTGCTCCTTCCGGCAATGCCAAGATCGGCTCATTACCCATTTGATTCCTTCCACATCTAGATAGCTTCCACGTTGTTGGAAAACTTCATGTACATCTTCTCTTCCTTCAGTGTCTCCACGATCATCTTCACGTGCGACTCGTACTCCTCCTTAGACTTCGGGTCGGTTTAAAATATCGTCCGAATATATACGTTAACTAGCTTGTCTATATACGGCCATGCACACCCGGCTCATTAACTCCATGAAAACCGCTAGTGCATTGGTTAACCCAAAAGGCATAGCCGTAAACTTGAACGTGTCCATTACGCATCCTAAAAACAATCCTAGCTACGTCATCCCCGTGCACCCTCCATTGGTGACATTACATACGAATTTTCTATCTCACTCTACTCGAGATAATCTATGCACATTTCAAACTACTCACCTTTCTTCCTACCAAGCAATACAGACGCTTCCCACAACTAAAAGGTACTAAATCAAAAGTAAAACAAAAACTCTCCAATTCCAACTTGGGATTTCGAATAATTCCATTCGCTTCGCTACTATTAGTCGCACCACTCAGAAGATATGACCTACCATCAACTCTAGAATCACGCCATGAGCAAATACCAAACTTCACATACACCAATTGGTATGGACCCAAAAATCACACAATCCCAAAAGTAGAAATAACCGAATATAAATATCGACATAACGAACTTCAGACCTAACAAACGCATCAATGATGCTAGAGACCCCCAATGAATAATTCCACGTACCACGACCCATTAATTAAAAGATTAAGAACCTTTGTACCAAAACCGACTTTTTACCCAAGGAAACTTTCCCTCATAACCTTATACCAATCATTTTAAAGCAATAGAATCGCCTTAGTTAGTAATGCCAATAATTTTAAGTGTAAAAATAAATTTAAATAAAATTTTCATAAACTTATTTTAATTATGATTTTATAAAAGAAATCGAAAGATGGTTAAAACAAATGTGTTGCATTTTATTTATATAATTTATTTTCGAAAGAAGTTTTTAACACCTAAACGATATGATATCGACTAAAACAAAATTACTTTGAAAAGGAATTTATGACTCGTAACACGAGACGTCATGATAGCAAAATAGACTCCCAAAATACCGTAAGGAATTCAATACCAAAATATTAATTTACTTGAAAACGAACACGACAAGAACTCTTGCAAATCAAACAAACCATAAGGACTCATCCATACCAACGGTCATAGAACCGAAACCAAAGAGTATCGCCACCTTAGACAAGGGAACCAATCAAAACGCCAAACGGAGAACATAGAACACCAGTTCTATGATAACACCCTAGAATACCAACACGAGCGTTGGATATCTCAACGAACAACGAGCTAACGAACCAACTTAAGAATCGTGACGACAATGCCAACATGTATCCGATGTATCCACAAACGATAGATGAAAGGGAACCTTACCATCTATGCAACCCACCTAATATAATCGCCAAATCGGTTAAGAGAGGACTTCTCTAACCACACAACCATCCTCAACAGGATCTCACATCACATCTACACTACCATTTACATAACTATCCAAACTTACATCCTTATATAATACATACAAGCAACAATGATCAATGCAATCAAAGTCACAAGTCCACGTGTGTGTTGCCTTTATAATTATGTTCGCGACCATAATTATAATTGCACCTTTTGCACACGTGTACTTACTTCCAAGACCACACATCTCAATGATAACACACATCTACCACATAGCACATAATAATAATCCAAATATAACTCAAACATGATAATCCATCTAACGAACCATAAAATCCCAATCGACCAAACAAAACAGAAGTCACATCGTGACTCAAAACATAAAAGCAAACCTCGATTATAGCAACTCATCGAGGTAGAACACAAAATAAACTTATGTTGGGCCTCGCTTGGGTTTGACTTTTCTCTCTCAAAAGTCACCCAACTCCGCGGGTCCAGTAAGATAAACAATCTTCCAACGATATCCCTTAAGGATAAGGGAAGGCATGATTAAAACAATAACAAAGGGGTATATACTATTAGATCCCCATAATGAAAAAGTATATATTTTATATTATATTGTAGTAATTCAAAATAGAAAAAATTTCAAAGCTTTTAGGTAGCGAGAACATACGATATATACGTACACAAACACTTATGCCCTAAAATGCAACTATATGAGGGACCCTTAAGCTATAGTCTAGGCTCAACCACCTAGTTCTCTATAACCTTGGCTCTGAATACCAATCTGTCACACCCCGCCAAGGCGGAAACGCAAGGCGCGACATGAAAGGATATTAACATAGCACAAGCATCTTTATAGAGAAATACTAAATAGTGAAATAAAAGCAAAGACACAATGTGTCATGATAACATCCATAATCCAACGACAATGTATGAATGATAGGGGGTTACCATCCGTACAAGTCTTACAAAATCAAAAACATAAACTAGAATTTGAAACAAACATATTAACCAACAAAGACATAGCACAAATCATAGATCTTCAAACGCATCCTACGGTCTCACTAGCAAACTTTCCTAGCATCATATTCGATCACCTGAGATACCTGAAAACGATGCTAAAACACGTCAACACTAGGTTGGTGAGATGCCATAGGTTTTAGACACCAACCTCAAAACATTTCAAAACAATTCCAACATTACTGTGATAAAGATAAACAGTTGCATGGCATATCATGAACTATCACATACTACAAATCAATCAGCTCAATTCAACACAATTCAAATCAATATAGCTCAAACAAAATAGCTCAACTCAAAAATAGCTCGGCTCAACCCAAGTGGGGAAGGAACGATCCCACGATCCAAGCCAACCCGGCTCCACTTGTCTACTCATACAAACACATAGCAAGTAATAGCCACACAGCACATGCATTTTAAAGCTCAACCATCAAATATCACAGTAATAAAACATCTAATACTCAAGCATCGTTTCCACCCCAATGAAAAATCTTAGAAAAGATAGGGCTATGACACTCACCTGATGCTAGTTTCCAAGATCCACAACCTTCACACAAATTCACGAACAATCTAAACAATACAACACACAATGAGTTACCATCAATCAGGCATTCAACCCAATATGATGTAACCTCAACTATGATGGATGCCTAAAATATCTATCATAGTCCTATATTAGTTTTGAAACCCTACCACATCTTACATTTACTATTTACACTTAAATGTTACTCTTTGCATTTTCTGGTTTTAAGCAGAAATTTACCCCTACTTATACGACCTAA
The DNA here is from genome assembly GCA_026074375.1 of Tanacetum coccineum. Lineage (NCBI taxonomy): Eukaryota > Viridiplantae > Streptophyta > Magnoliopsida > Asterales > Asteraceae > Tanacetum > Tanacetum coccineum. The sequence continues at coordinate 35,376 of BQNB010024227.1, forward strand.
AAGCACCACTTAAACATCCCAATAATTCTAACCAAAAATCATACATGATCCCTTATGTGTCTACTGCCTAACATGTGATTCCCAATCATCAATTGCATGTGTAACCCTCTCAAATAAAATCAAACTCCAAAACTGTCCTAAATCGGACCTGATCGCACACTAAAAAGTATGACCCTAAAAAAGTATACTTAGGCTTTGAATTAATTAAATTCATTTGGGGATACTTAATAGACTCATAAGACTTAACTACTGTAGAAGGGATAAGTCCAATTAAAATTTTAAGTTGGGGTTTTACTCCCCGAAATTAGACCAAATCTCGACCCTCTATTTACTGGTCAGACAACTTTTCTTGCAAAAGACTTTTGAAGGCCTTTCCGAACTCAAAATCGTTCGAGGCTAGATTTTTTAAAAAATAGACTCTCTGAACTTATCAAAACTCATAAAATTCATCAAAAATATCATTACCAATCATGAGATATCATCTGAACAACTCGACCCAAAATTCTGCTCAAACTTAAATCATGATTTCTGCGATTAACTCTAACGGTTTACACCATCATGCTTCTCAATTATACCCTGATATTTCCTAATAAGTTTTAATTACATTACTTACAGAAAAACATGAACCCTAATTAATAAAACCTAATTTAACTCTTAATCCAACATAATTAAGTTACTAGAATTGAAGGAATTATAATTAGATTGAAATAACTAGAAAATTAACTTGGAAAGATCCCTAATTTTGTTTCTTCATCTTCTCTTCTTAGAACGGTGAAAACCAAGTATATGGTGGTGGGATTTGGTTTTTGGGTTTTGTATTCGATAGATACAATATTAATTATACATAAAGCCCAACTAGAATTTGTTTCCAAATTCAATTCCTTTTCTTTCTCTTTTTTTTTCCTTTTTTTTATTAAAATTCGGATTTTGCTATTCATGCCAAAAAAAAAATTTATTTTCTTTTATTAATTAATTAATTATCTTTATACCTTAAGTTTTATAAAAACCTAAACTAATTTGTTAAACCATCTTGCTTGAAAATTACTTTCTTAAAAATAACTTTGCCATTTTCATAATTACTTTCTAAAAGTAAAAAAGTTTCCAAAAACTCTATATTTTAACAATTATTTCCTGATAAATGACCACACTTCTCTTTTATCCTGTAACTAGTGTCCCCATATTATCAATCCAATTCTCTCAAAATACCCAATCAATTCCATTATCACTATAAGTGATTAAAATGAAATTTCTCCATCAAATAACTCATTTCTCTTAACTTAACCTCTAAAACCTAAACTTATCTTAAATTACTAACACAAAAATACGTATACGTATAATTACTTACACAATTAACGCGAAGCCGCTTCAATCACCGAAATCATTTCCTTGTCACCAAAAGTGAACGAAATGAACTTTACAAAATTTTAACACAATATTCCAAAAATCCCACATGGAGACGATCTCGCTCAATTGGATTGATTATCCAATCTCATATATCCCACACAAACACATATAAACACGTATAACACATAAAATCACATAAATACGACTAAATTGTGAGTATCAACAAACTATAGGGTCGTCATTGTGTTGGGTTTTGATGATGAATGATGAGATTAAGTTAGCGTTTGTGATTAGAGAGTATATAATTGAATAAAATCGATTAAACGAGTGAATGAAACCCTTAATCAAAGTATTTATGAAACTACCCTCAACAGTATTAACGTTCACTAGCAGTTGTAAGTTATGCCTAGCAGCATTAATTTTCAACAGCAGTAGTAAGTTTATTCCTAGCAGCATTAACTTTCCCCAAGCAGCAGTATAGTTTTATGGCCAGCAGCATTAGCTTTCCTCCACGCAGAGTAGTAAGTTTATGCCTAGCCAAGCATTAAGCTTTCCCTTAGCAGCGGTAAGTTTTTGCTAGTAGCATTAATTTGAATCCCCAACATCTAACTCACAATTCCTTTCTAATCAGCTTTTCCCAATCATCAAATTAAACATTTTTTAGTTAAAAAATCTCTCTGTCTGTTTTTGATTTTTCTCAATTCTTTTTACTCACAATTCTCTCTTTCTGTTTTTAAACAACTCTCTTTCTGTTTTTCAACTCACCACTTCTCTTAATTCTGTTTATCACCAAACATCTCTCTATTTTGTTATCAACACATCTCTCTTTCTGTTTTCAAGTACAAATTCTCTTAATTCTTATTCACTAAATCCACTGTATCTGATTTTATCAAACACTCTCTCTTTATGTTTTTATTCTCACCAACTTTCTCAATTCTGTTTACCTCACAATTTTAATAATCAAGAATTTAAAGATTGAGCATTCCAATACTAGCAATCAAATATTGAAATCTACTTGCATCAAATGCTTTTGTAAGCAAATCTATAACATTTTGGTCAGTATGATGTGAGCATTTGAATTAGCTTCTTTTATGGGAATCTATGATAAGTGTGTCTAATCTTCAAATGGTTGCTTTATTTTTGAATGAAAAACAAGGAGTTCTTAACTATGCATATTGTACTCTCATTCCATCCAACTATTAGATGTCTTTGTATGCATATTAAAGTTATACCCATAATCAGCAATTAATTTTGAATCTATAGCACTTGACCACAACAACTTGAAGCAGCTACATATTCAGCATTTGTTGTGGAGTTAGCAACTACAGTCTGTTTCTTGCACTGCCATGAAATCAATCTACACCTAAGAAATTGACAACCTCCTATTGTAGACTTCCTATCCAAGCTTGCTCCAGCATAATCACTATCACTATATGCTACCAAATCAAAAGATGAATCTTTTGTATACCAAAGGCCCAATTTGGGTTGACCATTTAAGTATCTAAAAATTCTTTTCACAGCATGAAGATGTGACACTTTTGGGTTGACTTGGTATCTTGTACAGGCACACACTGCAAACATAATATAAGGTCTTGAGAGTAGATACATAATGAACAATCATTGTCCTATATAAACTAAACCATCTACTTCTTCACCCTCTTTATCCTTAAGCAAAGGCTTTTGAGTTTCCATAGGTGTGCTTGCTGTCTTGACATCAGTAAAACCAAATTTCTTCAAAATCTCAATCACATACTTGTCTTGACTAATAAAAATTCCATCCTCCTTTTGCTTTACTTGTAGTCCTAAGAAGAATGTGAGTTCATCCATAGAACTCATTTGAAACTTCTTATGCATCATCTTCTCAAACTCAGTGCATAATGACTTCTTTGTAGAGTAAAGGACGGGTACGCCTCCGGCTTCAGTTTTTTGTCCTCTCTTCATTCCCGTGCTCAAATTTGTTTGTTTTGCCTTTATTTTTGTCCTTTTCTTGATATTCAATACATGCACAACAATAAACACAAAAACAAGCATATACATTGCATTTTTCATACGTTTTTGGTTATTTGGGCTTGTTTTAATAATAGAAAAGGTATGTGATTTAACACATACCATAGAGGCAAAAATGATATCATCTACATATAATTAAACTAACAGCATATCACCTTTGTCCCTTCTGATAAACAAAGTCTTGTCTATTTTTCCTCTCAGAAACCCATTGTTTAACAAATATGTTGACAAGGTTTTATACCAAGCTTTTGGAGCTTGATGCAGTCCATAAAGTGCCTTTTCTACTTATGTATACCTATTCAGGAAAGTATGGATCTTCAAATCCTAGTGGTTGACAAACATAGTCTTCCTCTTTAATCTTACCATAAACAAAAACACTCTTGACATCCATCTCGTACACTATAAAGTCTTTAAATGAGGCATAGGCTAGGAATAGCCTAATTGCTTCAATTCTGGCAACAGGGGCAAATACTTCATTATAGTCAATCCCTTCTTCTTGTGTGTACCCTTGAGCAACCAATCTTGCTTTGTTCTTTATTGATCCTAATAGAATAGATCTTACTTAGCTTGTATAAGCCTGAGTTGTATTGAATAAATCCAAAACAACTATGATAGAAACTTTGATTGTGAATATCAAAGGACTTGATAATTTAGTCAATGATACTAAGAAAGAATTTCAATGACACAATAATGGATAAGTTCAATAACAAATAACAACTTTTGACCAAACTTTCAGCTTAATTAAATACGATCCACTCTTAATAGTGTTAGGGTTATACAAACTTGTTAAAGCTTACGACTATATTGACTCGGAACAATGAAAAGATGACTATTAATTTCTATGCCTAGGGCGACCTCCTTTTATACACCAAGGAGTCCTAACTGGCTTACAATATTTTCCTAAGTTATCATGATCTCTAAACAAATTAAACTTATAAGTATCTTTTACAAAAATATCTCATACATATCACATAACCAATCTTTATCTTCAATCAATCTTTATCATTAGCAGTTGTAACTCTGTCAGTAGTTGTATACCTTATGTACCAGCAGCATTAACTCTAAACACTAGCAGCAGTAACTTATACACCAGCATCATTAACTTTATTCTTGAGCATCACTAAACTTTGATAAGGCATTTGCGACGCAAGTATAAATTCCAAATGCCTTATGAAGCTTTAATCCAAACAATCGTCCTTAAACTTTGATATTTATCTTTAAAATCATCAAGTTTCTTCATTAAAAGTCTTCACCGTCATCAGGAGGATGCTTTCAAACACTTTTAGGATTCTTGAGCTGTTTTGTCATAAGCTTAAGAAGCTAATAACACATTTCATTCTAATAGTCAGATTTTAGCTTCTTATTCAGCATATCAGTGATTGTTGCTGGTGTAAGTGGATATCTCTTCTCTACTAGCATATATACATGCATATCTTCAAACATCACAAAGTGTACTCCACATGAGTCATATAGCCTCCAAAGCAATACTTCCTTCCTTGCAAATTCCTCCATATTAGATCTTCTACATGATGTTCAAACATAGTCTTTAGATCTCCCCATAGCACTCTTTCATATCCTTCTTCTGGCCTTATATTCCCATGCTTTGCTTTAACCAACTTCCATAGATTTTCCAAGTCTTCTCTGTCAAACTCTTTGAGCAGTTTACTAAACAATAAGTATGTCTTGACACTTCCATCAACTCTTATTATTTCATAATATCCATTCTTTCCTTTTCTATGAATCTGGAAATTTACAATGGGTGTAGGCTTGGTAGCTAGGGGTATAGCATCAATTGCAACATCTTCTTCTGTAACTAACTCAAAACATTATTAAAGATCTTCTCTCTCTTTATCATCATCTACCTTTTGCTTCTTTATTTGCTCTTGTTCTAGCTCATCACCTGTTCTTTTAGAACTGCTTTCTTATTCTCTTATCTCACTACCTTCTACCAATTCTGTATTCATGTCTACAAATGTATTTAACCTTTTTATAGCATTCTCAAATAATTCTTGAACACTGGCAAAGGACTTGTTTTTTAAATCTTTGGGCTTCCATCCTGCCATGTTTTTTAGGTAAGTAGTCATGATACTTCTTTGTTGATCTTTGGTAGGTGGTTTACTTCTCCTTTCTTCTGCTCTCTTAGCTGTAAAAAAAATAAGTTTTTTGGCCCTTTCCTCGTTCTTCCAAGGTTGTTGTTACAACTTAGACTTTTCTTTAATGTTAACTTTTTTTTGCTTCCTTTGCTTGCCAGTTTGACGAATTCATTAGTTAGTTTCCACTTTATCGCTGAATATCATTGCATTGTGTAATTAACGCGCAGCCCAGCATTGGTTCTTCCTTGTTTCGCTTGAAATTTCCTCTCTTCCTCATCAAATTAAGCTTGTAGCCTTATAGCTCCTGTCTTGTTCATCAAAGAGGACTTGATCTTTTGGCTTCATCTTCAAAGGTTCTTTAGGCTCAATCATTTTTGCCCTGCCTTTGTCTTATGAAGGTTTTGATGCAGCTGGTGTTATTGTTGTAGTTGTTGTTGTAAATTCGCTTGGCTCTTGAATCATAACCCCTCTAACTTTAGGTTTTGCAGCTTTGATCTCTATTAAAGTCTGAGTCAGGGTCAATTCATCAATAGTTGTTGTTGTAGCACTTTTAGTAGTAACTTCAGCAGTACTAACTATCTTTTTAACCTCAACTTCCTGCTCATCTAAAACACCTGGTATCCAATATTGGGTTATATCCATCATTTTCCCTTGAGTCTCAATCAATTATGTTAACCTCTGATCTGCATCAATATAGCCTATTTTCATCCCCTGCTTGGATGCATCTCCTGATCACCCATCCTTCATCTTCCGGGAAAGAACTTGTGCAGATCTACCAATCTTGAATAATCTTTTCATCCTAGAGGTTTTTGACTTCCTTTTCCTTTTCAGCTTCTTGACTCTCTTCTTCAAACTAGCAATCTCCTTTGCTTTAGCAGTGTTTGTTGTTTCTAAGTCAAGAACTCTATCAGATAGTTTTGTACAAAGGTCTATCAATTGCCTTAGTGATCAGTTGTCCTCCCATTCCAAGTATGTTAACTCTTGAGAGAGGTGGGTTATTGGACTGTGTAGGTACATTTTTCTCATTGGCAACCTCATCTGCTATATGCTCTGTAGGACCACTAGAGTGAGAAATCTTAGTGTGTTTTCTTTGTTTTCTCCTAGATTGTTTCTTCTGAGGTTGTGATGTTAATGGTTGAATGATGGGTGTGTGATGGGGATCAGTTGGTATTTCTGAAACTCACCCATTTCTTCATGAGCTTGAACACATCATAGTGTGAATAAAGGGGTAACTCTTCCAGGGAAAAAACCTTTCCTTCCCTTTTCATGTCCAAATATCTTCTTAGTTATGCAGAAGGGGGTAAAGTAATCCTTTAATGGATGTGAATATCCCCAACTTGTTTACATAATAGAATAATTGTAACGATTCTTGGATACATCCAGAATTTTACCATACTATCCCCATTCTTCACCATATTATCAAGGATATACTTGGAAAAGTTAAATTTTTGGTTTGTGGCTAAGCAAATTATTACAGAGGCCATAGTTCTACTAAATTCATTCCATGCACTAGGTCTTAGCACTTAGGCATTTGCAACAATGTTCATGAATCGTAAAAACTTCATTGAAGAGAAAAGAAAGCATTGTAAAATGTAAGCTTCTGAGAAAGTTTTTCATACCCCATGAGTGTAAGCTGTTCAAAAATTGCAGCATTTGGCAGACAATCAACACCATTAGCATCTTCCCATTAAAGATCTATCCTTATTGTGGATTCAGTTATAATCACCTTCTTCTTATCTACTAAGGCTTGCAATTGTACTTCCCCATTAACCGTTTTTGCTTTGACAGTATCCCAGAACTGTTTAATACATAAACAATAGATTGTAGGATTGAGGGTTAAAGCATATTTGATAGGGGTTTGCATCAGAAATAAACTATTCTCCTTTAAACCTTCATTTCAGTGGGTTTTTCTAAAAAATGCAACTAAATTATGGAGTATCAACAAACTTTTAATGCGACATATATGTTGGGTTTTGTTGTGAGAATGATGGAAATTGAGTTAGGTTTCATGATTAGAGAGATATGCAAGATTAAAAATCGATTGGAATAAGTGATTGAAAACCCTTAATCGAAGTATTTATGAAATATCCTCAACAAAACATTATTGTTTACCCAGCAAGTAAGTTTAAGTTTGCTAGCAGCATTAACTTTTGTCACTGGCAGTATAGTAGTAAATTCAAACAGTAGTAACTCAGTAGTAAATTAAGACTAGCAGCATTAACTTACCCAAGCAGCAATAAGTTTATGCCTAGCAGCATTAAACTTTGAATCACCAGTATTACTCCAATTCTATTCTAATTTCAGCTTTTCCATCATCACAATTAACATTTTAGCTTACAAAATCTATTCTGTCTGTTTTTGATTATCTCAATTCTTTTGACCGTCCGTAAAAACTCTCTCTCATTTGTTTTTTATTTCTTCACTTCTTTTAGCTCACAATTCTCTCTGTTTGTTTTTGATTTCTCTCAATTCTTTTAGCTCACAATTCTCTCTGTCTGTTTTTTATTTCTCTCAATTCTTTTAGCTCACAATTCTCTTGTCTTTTTTTTTAAATTTCTCTCAATTTCTTTAGTCACAATTTCTCTTGTTGATTTTTGTTTTCACAATCCTCTCTTTCCATTTTTCAGCTCACTATTTCTATCAATTCTTTTTACTCACAAATTCACTCTATCTATTTTTATTTTCACACATCTCTCCTTTTGTTTTTATTCTTACTTATTCTCTTAATTCTTACAGTATTAATTATACCAGCAGTAGGAAGTATAACTAACAGTATTAACTTAGCAGTATTAAGTATAACTAGCAGCACTAATTATACTTAACAGTAGAAACTTGAAGTTACAAGTACTTACTCTAATTTCATCCTTAATAGTTTTTTTATTCCATTCCAAACATCCTTCCAATAATCAAGATTTCAGAGATTAAGCATTCCAATACTTGCAATCGGATATTGAAATCTGCTAACATCAAATGCTATTGTGAGCAAATCTATAACATTCTGATCTGTGTGAATCTTGATCATATGGATAAGCTTCTTCTCATAAGAATCTGATAAAGTGATGCCTAATCTCAATGTGCTTTGTTTTCGAATGAAAAACAGGGTTCTTTACTATGCAGATAGTACTCTTATTATCAATATGAATCTTAGTATGCATAAAGTTATATCCATAATCCAGCAATTGATTTTAGATCCAAAGCACCTGTCTATAGCAATTTGAAGCGGCTATATACTCAGCTTCAGTTGTGGAATTAGCAACCACAGTTTGCTTCTTGCATTGCCATGAAATCAGTCTACACCATAGGAATTGATAACCTCCTATTGTGGACTTCCTATCTAAGCTTGCTCTAGCATAATCACTATCATTGTATGCTACCAAATCAAAAGGAGAATCTTTTGGTTAATTAAAGGCCAATTTAGGTTGACCTTTTAAGTATCTAAAAATCCTTTTCACAGCATGAAGATATGAAACTTTTAGGTTGACTTGCTATCTTGCACAGGCACACACTGCAAACATAATATCAGGCGTTGAAGAAGTAAGACACATCAGTGATCCAATCATGGATCTATACAAGTGTTCATCTACATCTTTACCATCTACATCCTTTGAGAAAGGTTTTGTGTGTGTAATAGGTGTGCTTGCTGTCTTGACATTAGTAAACCAAATTTCTTCAAAATCTAGTCACATTACTTGTCTTGGCTGATAAAAATCCCATCTTCTTCTGCTTTACTTGCAATCCTAGGAAGAATGGATTTAATAAATATCAAAATAGGTCTTAAAGAGCCTTCGGGTATATGACAAAAATAAAATCTTGAGATACAAAATTAGGAATAAGGGAGGAAAAGTAATACACAATTAGTATTTATAAGTAGTGTTAGTATCATGACATGTATTTGACAATGATCTTGTTTTAAAGCTTAGTATGAAGAAGTTAAAGTTAGGGATGATGAATTTATTTTGCTTGTTCCATGATCCTAAGTATTATCAAAGAATAATGAAAACACAATGTTATGAAGTGTTGAAGTATGGGAAGTTATGAAAAAGCATAAAAAATGGAAAAGTGTTGAAAATGAAAAACAGGGCTTTTGAAAGCTAATGTTTCTTTAATCCCTTATGATGAATACTTAGCTACTTTTCGAGGTAATTAATCATGGGGGATTAAGAATCTTAGTTTTTTGAAAGTGTTATTTATAATATTGCGTGGGGACACGACAATACCTTAGTATGGGGGATTTTGGTATGTGCTTAAATACACATACCTTTTACCTAATAAAATGAGCTAAAGCACCAATAATGACCAATAAATACAGAAAAATGCATTGTATTCGTTTGTATTGTGAATTGTGTCTTACAGGAAATGGATATTCCACAAAAGGACAAAAACGAAGCAAAACGGACAAAATCAAGCACGGGAATGGAAAGAGTACAAGAAATCAAAGCCGAAGGCAAATTTATCTTGAGTCTTAACCAAATCCAATCCCACTAATCCTTTAACCTAAAAGAAACCCTAAAAGTATTACACCGTTAGTCCTAAACCTAACAACCCCCTTATAACCTTAACTTCCGTTAACTCTTTTTCTTATAAAACCCTTACCCGGTCCAACAACTAGAAAGAAAAGCCCAAGTCCACTCCCGGTCAACCCCTCTTATAACTCCTTGGTCAAAATCACTATTCATTACCCCCTTTCCCTCCATCTCTTTTACCTCAACGAGTAAACCATGGTAAAATCAAATCCCTACTCAACACACGCTCCTTTGTTTCTAGAAGCAACTGACACGTCTGACATTCCTATGTCCTTGTTGGCGATCCTAAGGCGTATGATTGGTGGATTTAACGTGTACTTGATCCAACGGCTAAAAAAGATAGATTGAATGTAGTTATGATTCAAGGGACGAGATTGGATGTGTGAAACGCTCCTAAGAGCCTAGAAGCTTCATCATATCACTATAAATATAGAGCTCTCCTGAACACACAGGGGAATCTAGAGTAGGAGTAGAGTAGTATAGTTTTAGCTTAATTTTAGCTTATTAATGTAATTTTTAGCTTATTGTTCTTTTTAATGTATTTTTACTCTTAAAAGCTTGTAAACGTTTGAGTTTTAATAAAATTTATCAGCTTATTTCAATTGTTCTCTTCAATTCTGTTTTACTTGATGAACTTTTATTAAAGCAATGTTTAGTGTTATCACTTAATAAGCTCAATTAAAGATATCTTATACTCAGTTTAGCCCTTAAAAGCTAAACTGAGCTTAGTCATTCACTTAAATACTCATTTACCTATGCTTAATGGAGTGCTTAATAATTGGATCATAAGCCAAATCGGGAAGAGCTTATTGGACTTTTACCAGCTTATCTATGATAAGCTGGAGCTTGTAGAGTAGCTTCTCGAGCATTTGTAGCCTTGTTTTGACCAAAGGCTTGTGTAAGTTCCAAATTCCTCTTTTAGCTTAAATTTCTGTTTAGCTTATCTTACTGCTTATAGCTTGTTTATTTCTGCTTATTAAGTTCTTAGTTACTGTTTAGTTTTGCTAATTACTGTTTTATTAGTCTTATAATTGCTTTAGATTGTCTTATTATAGCTTAGATTCATTTATTGCTTAGAACTGTCTTAAAAATCCAAAAAATATGCTTAAAATTCTAGCTTATAGTTTAGTTCTAATTACTTGTTAGTTTTCTGTTTATTAGATCTTAATGTACTTATTTAGTCATTTGTTTTCACAAGTTTTAGCTTATTTTACCTTTTTCTAGCTTAAAATGGGAAATCAACTTTTAAAAGGAGTGTTTGGACCAAACAGTACTAACTTAAGTTAGTACTGTTGGATCACTTTTACCTCTTGAATCAGTTTTAACTGGTCTAAATGATATTTTAATTCAGATTTTAAAATCTAAAATTTAAAGTTTAGGGTTATTGTGTCTATAGTTAAAATATGTGATCATTTAGTTTTATAAACTAACTTATCTGGTTTGATTTTTTTAAGTGCTATTAGATATCAATTCCAAGCTTGTTTTTTTAATGCAGTAGGAAGTAGTTACATAAGTGTGCTTTAGTTAAAATCTAAATCTGTCATAATTTTCAAGTCTATTATCCAAGTTTTAAAAGTCCATTTTTTATAAGCCAATTTAGATAAGCTAATGTTAGTTTTAAGGTCTTAAATTTGTTTGCATAATTTCTTTAGGATACAAGATTGATCTATTTTTAGCTTTTGAGTTTTTAAATTCTCTTTTACTAGCTTGAATCTTAGGCTGAAAAAGCCATTTTGTCTTTTGATAAAAATTTGAAAAAAACCAAAAAATAGTTAAACTGCCTCTGCAGCTTTTTCATTTAGCCTTTTCTCAGCTTATTTGATTTTCAAAATTCTTTTTGATTGTTGTTTTAGATAGTTTGAAGGATAAGCTTTAAAGTTTTAAAAGTCACTAACTCATAAAGATCTATTTAGTTGCTTAAAAATAAACTCTAAAATTGCCTTGTAGGCTGTTTGGAAAACAGTTTTGACCCAAAGTGCTTAATTGCTTTACTTAGCTTATGGCTTAGTAGTTTTGCTTAAATTTTGTTCAATCTTGCTTATTAGGTTAGTTTTAAGGTGTTAGAAGCTTAATTGGCTCAGGCTTGAGCTTATTCAAGCTTATAAGCTATTTTAGTTTAGACTTAAAACTTAATACTTTTTAAGAGTATTCCGTGGCTTTTAAATGCTTATTTCTGGCTTATTTCTTAAGTTTCAAAAAAAGTTTCTTTTATAAAAGTTGCTTAAAATAAGCTGTTTTATAACTTTCATAAAAAGTTTTTCAAAAAAATAAAAAAAGGGGAATTAGGGAAGTCAAGGGTGAGCAAGGCTCGAGCCCCTGACCTCAACCCAACTCACCCTTTTATTTAACACACCTCTTTTTTTGTTCACTTTGGTGTTAAGCACTTTGAGTGCTTATTCGACTTTTCCTGGCTTATTCGTTTAGGCTTATTCTGAGTTTATAATTTTCCTCCATTCCTTTCATTGTTAGCAACTTTTAGGTTTTTTCAAGGATTTTTAATTCAATGTTTAGTATTTTTCTTTCATTTAATTAGTTTAAAAACTTAAAAAAATCATTAAAAAAATAAATAATAATCAAAAAAATAAAATTCTTTTTCTAAAAATTTTCTTTTATTATTTAAAAGGTTTAGAAATTAAATTTACGTTCATAGGGCTTAATTTAGATGTGGATGCTTAAATGTCGCGTTTTATTAATTCTCGTTTACGTTTTCGTGTCTAGTTCCTTAAATGCTTTATCGTTTACGTATCTTTACCTGTTTTATGCATTTTCATTAGTAGAATTAGAAACCAAATCAAAACCTTTAAAACCATTCAAATCACGCGATCACGGACTTATCCTCGATTTTCAATTCACACCTCGTCGGGATACGACTCGGGAAGGTTTTGAATTTTACTTTGGATAAAAGTAATTTTCTAGAATCCTCACAGAATACTTATCTTATACTATTATTGGTATTAGGTATTTAGAATATATATATAAGTATATATAGGCTAAGTATTTGGTAATCAATGCCTCAGAAACAATCTTAACTTTCCCATCTATTGTCGTAGTTATTTTCATCTCTCCATTATCTAGTGTTCTAGCAGTAGCAGTGTTCCAAAACTGCTAGATAAGTGAAACATAGATAGTGGGATTTTCTGTAAGAGCATACCTTATATGACTAGAATTGAGAAAATCCACTATCTGGTGAAATCCTTCACTTCACTCTATTTTCTTTAAGTAAGCGACCATGTTGTGTGTGTCATAAAACTCCAAATTCGCCATTGTTGATTGAGAAAAGATTGAATAAGGTCTGGGTAGTTAATTGAGATTATATAGAGAGCACTAATTGGACTGACTGAATAAAATTGATTCTTTATCTTGAAGAAATCTTATGAGTGAAAGAAAGATCAAGAATTATCCAAATTAAGGACACCTATAAGCAAAATATTTGGTAGAAATATCTCAACGGCTATATTTAATTACCAAAAATCTGTTATGCCCTAAACAATACTAACAGTATTATAGCAGTACTAAATTTAGCCTAACAGCACTAAGTAATGCCCTCTTCTTGAGTGTATCCTTGAGCAACCAACCTAGCCTTGTTCCTGATTACAATGTCTCTTTCATCTTTCTTGTTCCTGTAGACCCACTTTGTTCTAATGGCCCTCTTGTCATATGGTAAATCAACCAAAGTCCAAACTTACTATAATTTAAATTGTAGAAGCTCATCCTGCATTGCTTCTATCCAGTTTGGATCTGTCAAAGTTTGAATTACCTTCTTGGGTTCTACTTGTGATAGAAAACAAGCAAACAGACAAGTATGAAGGTTTTCATGAGTTTTCCTTTTATAAACAACACTAATAAACCCTTGTTCATTTGAAGTCTTTGTCATTCTCCTTGTCAGTACACCAGACTGTATATCACCAATCACATGATCAAGTGAATGATCTTTATGGATTCTTGTATTTGGAGTAGAAGGAACTAGATATGTGGTAGTAATGTTGCTCATATCTAATTCTATTTCATCACAAAAGAAATCAGCAAGTATAACTTCAAGTGGGGCAGTAGTAACTATTAGACTAACATTATTAATGTTTAGACTACCAGTATTAACATTTGTACTGGCAATATTAATACTTGGCCCAGCAGTATTAATATCTTGAGAATTATTTTCAAGTCTCTCTTAATCATCAATTCCACTTTCTTTATTTACACCTTCATCGTCCTTCTTTTCAGCATCACTAGAAGGCTGTGGTTCATCATTGTTAGCATTCTTTGAAGAAGAATCAAACAGTGAACCATCTTTCCACAGTGGCATCAAAATGTAGTCTTGGCTAGATCCTGTCTCCTTGCTAGAATGACCTGTGCCAATACTTTCTTCTGTACCTACAAGATCATTAGAGTTTGTACCTGCAACAACTGGCACATAATTCATTGATTTTGTTAGAACATCAATATCAAACAGCCACTTTGGTCCATCACCTGCAATAATAGGCTTATCCTCCAAGAACCTAATATGCAAACTTTCTTCTACTTTCCTGGTTCTAATGTTGTATACCCTAAAAGCCTTACTATTCAATGAGTATCCAACAAAGAATCCTTCATCTGACTTTCCATCAAACTTACCTAAATAATCTAAGGTATTAAGAATGGTAACATGACACCCAAATGGTCTCATGAAGCTTAGAGCAGGTGTTCTACCTCTAAATAGTTCATAAGGGGTCTTGTTATGAGGCTTAACTACTAATACCCTATTCTGCACATAGCAAGCAGTATTAACTGCTTCAGCCCAAAATGTAGTAGGTAACTTAGAGTCAGCTAACATGGTTCTAGCAGCCTCAATTAGTGTCTTATTTCTCTTCTTAGTAACACCATTTTGCTGAGGAGTTTTGGCTATACTAAATTCCCTCTTAATGCATTTTTTCACAAAACTCACTCATAACTCTATTTTTGAACTTTGTTCCATTGTTACATCTGATTATCTTTACTTTCTTATCAACTAGATTTTCTATCTCAGTTATAAAGCTCTTAATAATGCCACTAGTCTCATCCTTAGATGCTAAAAAGAAAACCCAAGTAAATCTACTATAATCATCAGTGACAACTAGACAATGTTTCTTATTCATTAAGCTACTCACAGAAGTTGGACCAAACAAGTCCATATGCAACATGAATAAAGGCTGAGTAATAGAGTTCTGAATCTTAAACTTACATGAGGCTTTGTGTTGCTTTACCTTAAGGCAAGCAACATAAGTTTGGTCATTTTTAAAACGTTTTAAGGGTAAACCTCTCACAAGATTGTCCTTAACAAGTTTATTAATAGTTTTAAAGTTTACATGACCAAGCCTCCTATGCCATAGCATTGATTCATCAAGTGTGGCCTTTGCAACAATACAGGTTAAACTCTCTTTAGGAACAATATTCTTCATATCAACATTGTACATTTTGTTCTTTCTAGGAACTTTAAGTAAAACCTGACTTTCATCAGCTAACTTAAAGTCAGGAGACATAACAAAACACCCAGTGTCAGTAAAAAGAACACTGTTCTTTTTGTCACACATCTATGAGACACTAAAAAGGTTAAATTGTAACTCCTTGACAAAGTACACATCATCAAAATCAAGCTTACCAGTTTTAAGAGTTCCTTTACCAGTAATTTTACCTCCTTTGACTCCTCCCCAAAAGGTAACATATCCTCCATCAAATTCCTTAAAGTCTGAGAGATAGGATATGTTCCCTATCATGTGCCTTGAGCATCCACTGTCAACATAGCCTTGATCTTCTCTTTGTGGATGACCCTGCACATAAAGATAAGGAAATTAGTTTCCTTTAGAGACCCAAGCCATCACTGACTTGGATCTGCCTCGTGCATCAACATAATTATGTCTCTTCAAAGGAATTGATGCACTATTAAGTTTTGTAGGTCTCAAAAACTAACATGTTGAGGCCTTAACAACATTAACCTGATTTGCCCTAACAGCATTAACTACTACTGAATTTGGCTTAGCAGTATTAACTGCTTTTGGCCTAGCAGTATAAAATTTTCCCTTAGCAGTATTAACTTTTTGGCTAAAATTTTTGTTAGTTAATGTTGTTTTTATTTGATAGGGCCTCCTTACAGTTGATTGCGCTGATTTAGTAAAATGTGACATTGGTCTAGCACTATAAACTATAGTTTTGGGATGAGCAGTAGTAATTGGCCTAGCAGTATTAACTGCTTTTAGGCCAGTTTTTATTAAAACTGCTCTTGGAACCATGTTCCTGTGAGCACTAGGGTGAGTCTTTTTAGTAGAATAATTGTAATTCACCCTTGTATAATTATTCCTAGATACTACTCTTTCCCTTTGATGGTAATTGCAGTTAGCCTGCACATGGTCAAAACTTCCGCAAACAAAGCAAGCTTTATTGTACATCACAAAGTCACTTCCTAGCTATTGGGACTTCTGATTATTCCAGTTTCTTTGATTTCCCCTAGGACTTTATGACTTGTACATTCCAGCATACTTGACTGGTTTCCTAACTGGTTTTTCTTGTTGTTTAGCTCTTACAAATTCTATCTTAGCAACAGTAGGAAAAACTGTTTTCTTCTCTATCTTATCATCTGACACTAACTCCTTAACCAATGGGGCATCAGGAGATTCCTTAACCTCATTAGAAGTATCTTCACTAACACTTTTACTAGGCTTAGGTCCATAGCCTTCAAATTCAATCTGTTGGAACTCCTCTGGACCAGAGTAGGACAAATCAAGGTTTGGGGGTGAAAATAACCCCTGTAGGAGGAGGTGGAACAGCATTATAGCTTACAAACCCTAAACCCTTTCTAGTTTTATCAGGTATCTGACTTCCTATTAATTTATCTAGACTCTTAGAAGTATTATCAAATTTTTCAATTTTAAGTTAATTGCTTTCTTTTTCTTGCTTAAGCTTTTCTAACTCACTTTTAAGCACACTAATTTTTGAGTCTTTATATGAGATATCTCTTTTTAGAACAGCAAGTTGCTTACAAAAAAATAACCTCATTCTTTTTATAAAGATAAGTTGCTCTTCTACAGATGCTAACCCTCTTTTATAATTTGCTAAATTGAACTCGGATTTGGTAAACTTTATTCTTAAATCATCAAGTTGAGTTTTAAGAGTTTCAAAGCTTTTTAGACAGGTTTTTGAACAAGTTTTGTCACTATGTACCTCAGAGTCTGAAAAATCCACAAGAGCCATGTTTGCAGGGACTTCATCATCTGTCATATAGCTCTAGTCAAAACCAGCTTCATCAATAGCCAACATGGCTTTGGAAGAAATTTCTTCCCCATTTACAGTCCTTTTAGAGTTGTCTTGATTCCTGTTCCTGTTATCTTGGTTTCTAGGTCCTCTGTATTCCCTTGTAAAGTGTCTCATCTTGTGGTAGTTGAAACACTTCACTTTGGACTTGTCATATCCAACTGTATCACTTCCATTGATAGTGATCTTTCTACCAGTTTTCTGGAAAAACCTTCTTGTCCTCATGCTCAGCAATGCTAACTGCCACTTTAAATCTATCTCTTCTATGTCATCTTCATGGATTTGTTCAAGGTCCTCATATACAAGTTGAGACCCGTTTGGTTGACTGGCCAAAAATGCATAAACAGTGTCATCACTTAAGTTAGCAGTACTAACTTGAGTACTAGTAGTGCTAACTTGAGTGCTAGCAGGGCTAACTTGAGTGTTAGCAGGGCTAACTCCATAAGCAGTATTAACTTCATTGGTACTGCTAGAGGATGATACAAAATCCATATTCTGAGAGCTTGAGCTTGAGATTGCAGTTCCTTTAACCTCTTGTTCAACAATCTTAAAATTATTGTAGAGATCATCAAAGCTCATTGTGTCTAGATCAGGTTTATTCCTCTAGACCACAACATGAGTATTCTATTCAGAAGGCAGACTTTTCAAAAATTTCAAATTAAGATCTTCTTGTGAAATATTTTCACCCAATATAGCCAGCTGACTTACAATCTTCTAAATCCTGTTAAAAATAGAGTCAAGAGACTCTGTTCTTGGAGCACTAAAGTTCTTATACATTTGCTTTAGGAGAGTCTTTTGATTCTTCTTTGTGGCTTCATTACCACCAAATCTTGTTTGTATAGCAGCAAACAAAGTCTTAGCATCTTTGTACTGATTAAAGGTCATTAGATGTTCATTAGGAAGTGCCATTAGTAACATACTTCTTGCCTTCATATCATTCTTCTTTTGACCCTTTTCTTCAGTAGTTACAGGACCTGGTATTATTGTAGTTGATGTACCATTAGCATTTGTTGTTGTTTTGGCTGCAGGTTTGAATGAGTTTCTATTCTCTATGACATCCCATAGAGCATAGTCTTGTACTTGAAAGTATTGCTCAATCATCAGCCTCTACATATCATATTCACCCTGTTTGAGAGTGGGCAACTTTGTAGTAGTAGTGATTTGGGCAATTTCTAGATCCATCTCTTCCTTGTGAGTAAAGAGTTCTTCTTTTTAGTTTCTTCTAGATCAAAGTTTCAGAACACAAGCTCTGATACCACTTGTTGATCCCAACTTAAGATCTTGCTTACCTTGTAAAAGGGTTAGTTGTATTGAATAGATTCAAGAAAACTATGGTAGAAACTTTGTTAATACTAAAGAGTATGCAGAATCTACTCTTTAATACTTAGAAGAATATGAATGTAAGAGTGAACTGAATGAACAATGTATAACTGAAAATCTCCAATATTATTATGAATAATACGAGTACTCTGTGTAGTACTAGGGTTTATAACCTTAAATCAATATATGAAAAACATATGAATCTATATCTCTAACCATAACCTAGGATCTCTTTTTATACACCAAGGAGTCCTTTACAAGATAACTACAAATCTTCTATAATGTTAAACTTATACATATCTTTCTAACTATATATAATATACTCTGAATAAGTCAATACAAATCTCTTGACACATCTTTATCTCTTTAGCAGTCTTTAATCTTCATGCATCAGTCTTAAGTCCTTCAGCAGTCTTAAGTTTAGTACTAGCAGTACTAACTTACTCTAGCAGTACTAACTGGTTAGTACTAGCATTTGTAACTAAGTATGAAGACCTTTAATTCCCAACAACCTCAGAGTTAGAACTTGTAGAAGACTAAGCCATGAGTGCAAAGTTAGTTGGACCTTCTTCTGCTTGATCACTCCAATCATAATCACCAAGACCATCACATGAGATCAAAGAATTGGAAGTAGTTGTCTCCACTAGCACAACCCTTCTTGTGTTCTCCATATTCTAGTTTTCTTGGTTCCTTGGAGCCCTGTACTCCCTTGCAAAGTGTCTCCTTTTGTAGCAGTTGTAACACTCCACCTTGGACTTATCAAACCCAATGGTCTCATTACTATTCACATTAAGCTTTCTTCCAGTGTTCTTCAAGAATCTTCTTGCCCTCATTGTTAGCATAGCCATCTGCCATCTCAAGTCTATCTCTTCTAAATCATCAAGATTAATTTGTTGCAAGTCCTCATTGTCAAGTTTTAGACTATTTGGTTGACTTGCAAAGAAAGCATAAATAACAGCATCACTCAAGTTATCAGTTGTTGTTGAGTTAAAAGCAGTAGCTTGAGTGCTAGCCGTTGTAACACCATGAGCAGTATTAACTGCTCCATTTGTACTGCTGGTGCTATTTGAAGACACAAAGGCTACGTTTTGTGTGTTTGTGCTTGAGCTTGATGTCCCTTTGACCTATGGCTCATAGATCTTCAGGTTGTTATAAAGATCATCCAAGATTAATGTATCTATCTCAGGCTTGTTCCTCCACACAATGGTATGTGTGTTCCATTCTGGAGACAGACTTCTTAAGAACTTTTGATTCATATCTTCTTGTGAGATACTTTCACCATGAATCTCCAACTAACTGATAAGCTTTTGAAGCCTATCAAAGGTTTGATCTAATACCTCTGAGCTAGATGCAGTAAAAATTTCATGCTACTGCTTTAAAAGATTCCCCTGAGTCTTTTTAGTAGCAGCATTCCCTCCAAACCTCTTCTCAATAGCCTGCAGCAATGACTATGCATCTTTGATGGAGTTAAACTTCAATTGATGTTCATTAGGGATGCCCATCAATAAAGTGATTCTAGCCTTCAGCTCTAACCTCCTTTGTGCCTTTTCTTTAGTAGTTGAAGGAGCAATTATAGTCTCAACACATTTAACAAGTTTTGTTATTGGAGGTGCATTACCATTCTCTATGACTTCCTATAGAGAATAATCAACCATTTGGATGTACTGTTCCATCCTCATCCTCCAAAGCTCATACTCACCGGGTTTGAGCATAGGCACTTTTAATGCAGCTACCATATGTACTGAGTCTTGATCTATGTCTTCTTAGCAAAGTTTCTCAAAGTAACGAGCTCTGATACCACTTGTTGATCTCACTTTAATGGATCTTGAATTCCTTAGTTTGTGTAAGGTTTAGTTATGCAAGATAAATCATACACAACTTATGATATAAACTTTATTTGATAATACTAAAGATTATGCGAAATCTAGTTTTTAATATAAGAAGAATTCTTCAATGAAACAGTAATTCTAATGAACACATAGATTAACAAACAAAAGCTTCAATATATTAATACGAATACTCTAACTAGTATTAGGGTTACAAAACCTTAAAGCTATGACAAATTCTATGACTCGTTTTTGATACATAGAACTCTATACCCTAGGACCTCCTTTTATACACCAAGGAGTCCTAGTTGATTTACAATATATTATAAAAACTTAGAATATTCTTAATGATCTATTCTATAAATAATAATCCTTATCAAATAAGTAATCGTGATCTTTAAGCAATCTGTATCTTTTCTGAGCAGTCTTTATCCTAGTAGCAGTTGTAATCTTTCAGCAGTTATAACTTTATACCAGCAGCATTGTGTACAAGCAGTAGTAACTACTTAGAATATTTTCTTCAATCTTCTCCAGCAGTACTAACTTTACTCTATCAGTACTAATATATACTAGCAGTACTAATATACACTAGCAGTAGTAACTAAGTTACACTAGCAGTACTAACTACTTAGCATATTTTTCCTTAAGATTACTAACAACACTAATTTATGCTTAGCAGCAGTAACACAAACCTTAGCAGCGGTAACTCTAAGATCATCAAGAAGTCTTTTAATCCCAACAACACTTTCGTCCATATATGTTGTTTATCACTAACCCATTCATGCAGGTTTCTTGACGGCGGCAATAGTTAACCGATGACAAGTTGAAGTCAATGCCATATGCTCATACCTGACCGGCATATGTAAATACATCATGAAATCTCAAGTACATGTTTTGTTAGGTTTACAAAAAAGATTCGGTCACCCCGTGTATTGTCTAAAATAGCATAGCTCATAGTTTAATCGTAAGCATATGACTCATGGTATTGGGTCGGGTCTTTTACCTACTTGTAAGCCTATACCATAGCCCATTAAGGCATCCAAACACATGTATTTATACCCCTTTCCAGCCATGGGAAGGGATTGGTTGTTTATTGTATTACAAACATACACTAAGTGATTTTCTCTCACTAGAACTTCCCATTTTCTCTGTCTAGAATCGGCCAAACATCATTCCTAGGCTTATGTTATGATATCCAATATACTACAATTGGTATCAGAGCTCATGGGATGATTAGCTAGATTGTGTGTGCGTTTTCTTGGTTAGTTTAGATCAAAAGTTTGGTTTTAGAAGATTTATGGTCTTATTCTTGACACTTTTTGATTCTCGCGTTTGTGGTGTTAAAGTTAGTGTTTTTATTGTTGTTATAGCCTTCTAGGATCAAGTTGTACAAAAGAAACTAAGCAAAAATGTTCAAAAGGGTGATTTTTAGGTGTTTTTAGGTGAAAAAGTTCGTATTTTTCTTGACTGCGTTTTGTCTCACTGGCATATTCTTGGTTGCGTTTTGTCAGAAAAAGTACACTGCGTTTTGTCGTTTAGGTAAAGGACAACAGTACTGCGTTTTGTCTTATTAGGAGCTGCGTTTTGCTTCCTGCGTTTTGGTTCTGCGTTTTGGTTCTGCGTTTTGGTTCTGCGTTTTGCTTCCTGCGTTTTGGTGCTGCGTTTTGCCTCTGCGTTTTGCCTAGTTGAAGACCTATCTTGCGTTTTGCCTAGGGGAGACTCTGTCCATTTCATTTCTTGGTTGCGTTTTGTCTCTTGCGTTTTGTCTCCTGCGTTTTGTCTCTTGCGTTTTGTCTCTTGCGTTTTGTCTCCTGCGTTTTGTCTCTTGAGATTTGTCTAAGCTTCTTCACTGAGATTTGTCTAAGCTTCTTCACTGAGATTTGTCTAAGCTTCTTCACTGAGATTTGTCTAAGCTTCTTCACTGAGATTTGTCTAAGCTTCTTCACTGAGATTTGTCTACGATTCTTCACTGAGTTTTGCCTAAGTCATATTATCTTCATTACGTAAACTCATTTCAACCAAACCAAATCATAATTAAACAACATATCACCTAATCTAACAAACAATCATCACTTTTAACATACAATCACTAATCATTATACCGATCCAACGATTATCATAACACAATCAATCAATCATGTCTAAAGTTTCCGATGACATTCAAGAGAGAGAATTGCATCAGTTGCAACTAATGCAAGAAAATGCAAAGGAAAGTTGCATGACATCTTTTCGGCAACTTCTTTCATACGATGAATCAAAATCCATGAGAGTATCCGAACGTGCATTCATGACACTCTTTGGTCAAGATAATGAGACTTTCACAAGTACGATGTCCCTTAACTTGGATCAATTACAAAGGCAACTTGACAAAGATGAATTCCAATAAGATAAATCTATAGCTGCATTTTAGGTGCTCAACAATCAGTTTCAGAAGTTCATCGATTGGCAGCACTTCTTGGATTATGACAGTGAAATGACAGAGAAGCTTTTTGCTGAATACACTGGAATCCAAGTTAAACAGTTTAGAGAAACACTACTCCCACATGGCTAATGTTAAGAAGTCTGTTGCTGAAAGATCACATCATAAAAGACAGTATGATAGAAGGATGAAGGAAAGACAGATGCAGTCAAGAGAGAGTAAGGTTGTTTCGAGTAAAGCATTGGATGCTAGTTTAGTTGTTACAGAATGCAGTGGGACAAAGTCAGATGAGCATATTACAAGCAGCAGTTCAGGGACTTATATCACACATGTTGTGGATGCAGATATCAGACCAATAAATGACCAAGTACCATCTACTGAGGTACATTTGACTGCTCAACATAATGTCCTTACTAATGAACAACAGCATACTGATCAATCTGAGCCAAGTTATGACACACATCTGTTGGAAAAGGTTGATGGCAATACCACTCCTGATTCAACAAATATAAGTCATAGGGGAGGAGAGATTGACCAGGATGCTGAACAAGATTAAATAAAAAGTCATTTGCTTAAGGCTGAGTTTCTCAAAACGAATGATATGGTTGAAAAAGAAGTTTATAATGAACTTTCAAACAGATTTTTACAACTTGAAAAACATTGTATTTCACTTGAAATTTCAATGCAACAAAAGCAAGAAAGTTTTCAAAGTAACAAACCATATAAGAATCAGGAGTCTCCTAAGTTTCGTGAATTTTTTGAGATTAATGATTTGAAAGCTCAGCTACAGGCCAAAACTACACTAATTTGCAACATGAAAAATCAAATTAAAAGTGTGAAGGAAGCAAGTAATGAAGCCAAA
>BQNB010024228.1:0-60964 GCA_026074375.1 Tanacetum coccineum
GCGGATATATTCACTAAGGCACTGCCCAGAGAACGATTTGAATTCATTCTCCCGAGGCTTGGCATGAAGAGTATGAAGCCAGAGACACTCAAACGTCTTCAGGATGATAAGGATGAGTGACGGATTTGCTTCAAGTATCCTATGTAAATATGTACATATTCATCATCAAAAAGAAAATACAAAAATATAAAACCCACAAAAAAAAGTTTTCCAAGACATGTCTTTCGTTTATCGATAACATTTACGGACCTAGAAATGTCATTCAATAATGACACGGGCCTTTAAATGAAGCTCGAACGGAAGTTCAAACTTTTCAAAACATGTCTAAATGGCTTGCAGTTATTTCAGACTGCAACCCGTTTTTCAATTTGAGGAAAGCATGTCGCCAAAAAGACGGCTGTTCCTAACAACGGGTGGTTAAGTTCTCCCGGGCATGGATTACTTTATATCCATGCAACCTCGATCTAATGTACGCTTCAGTGCATTATTTCCTGATATAGAAGAGCAGTCTTCTGTCTTAAACACATACTTTTCCGTCTATGATTCTTCTGGAAAGTATTTGTGTTTCTCACGGTGGTTTAATGTTGTTGGAAAATCTATCGGACTTGTGTTTTCATAAATATTTGATACTCAATCAATGACTACAGCTCTTTCAATAGAAAACGGGTCATTGATTGAGGGGGAGAGTATTTTTCAAAATTTATGACATTTAACGGGCATCTTAATTCATTGAACAAATAAGGTTGAAAGATTTTGGATCAAATGGGGTTACTTTTTGAGGGGGAGTTAAACTTGTGTTAACTCAAATGGCCAAAGTTGTCTGTTATGTGCAAGAATATGGTCTTACGTGCTAATTGCTAATTGCTTCTGAGTCTTTCACATCTTAAAGGACCATTAGTGTCAATATTGTAACTTGGAAACACCCTTAGCAAGTATAATACCAAAATGGGACATTAACCTTGAAGTCCAAGGGCCAATTCTGTCAATTGATGAAAGATGTTCCTAGGTATAGAAAGTGAGGGACCAAATATGCCATTAACTGAAACTTGTGATTAAGTATAAAAGGTCATTGCGTTTTGACTTGGTCAAAACTCTCAAATCCAGTCAAACCTCTCTCTCATTTCTCTCATTGCGTGTTGCCTAATTTGTAATCATTTGTGATATTTCAAGCTTAGGTATTAAATGTTTAATGTTCCCTATCATATATATATGAATTACCTAGAATATCTTGGCCAGAAACTCATTAAATTGCTTGTTTTTTTAGGAATCTCGTGCGAAATAACTATCCGAATCTTGGTTAGTATTTCTTGTTATGTTTTGACTGCTGGACTTTCGTTAGATTCTTTATGTGATGCTGTATAGATGTCCTAATTGTTTCCCCGACCTCTAGATAATTGTCCGTGTGATTTTCGCTTTTAGTTTGACTTGTTAAGTCAAAAACGTGTTCGTATGTATGGTGTAATGGCCATTTGTTGGTGTTAAAAGGTTTAGTTAGGAGCGTAGAACATAAGTCTAGATCTGGTTGTGTATTAGAACCCCTGATTCGAAAGTTAGAATATGTGTATAAAAGCATTATTGGTTGCGTTTTGCTTAGGAATTCTTGGTTGCATTTTGATTAGGAAATCTTGGTTGCGTTTTGCTTAGGAACTCTTGACTGTGTTTTGTTTTGAAAGTCTAGATTAAGTTTTGCGTAGGATTTCTTGGTTGCGTTTAGGATTTCTTGGTTGCGTTTTGTTGAGGATTTCTAGGTTGTGATTTGCTTAAATATCCTAGGTTGCGTTTTGAGTGATATCCGTGATTGCATTTTGCTCAGACTCTTGTTGCGTTTTGGTTAGGATTTCTTGGTTGAGGTTTGCTTAGAAATTCTTGGTTGTGTTTTACGCAACAAATTCCTGCCTGGGTTTTGCTCAAATGTTATAGGTTGTGTTTTTCCTTAAGTGCTCTTCGTTGCATTTTGCTTGATTGTTGTTGGTTGCGATTTGATAAGGAAAACTTGGTTGAGTTTTGTTTGTAGAATTCTTCGTTGCGTTTTGTCTGTATGATCCTTGTTGCGTTTTGTCCGTTGATATGCTATTGCATTTTGAATATTAATTATTAACAGGATCAAAACGCAGTCACTGCGTTTTGTATAGAAGACACTTAAAATATTTAAATAAGTAAAACCCCTATTTTGAAAATTTCTTAAATGGTTGCGTTTTGCTTATTTTAAATATAATAGTGCTTGCGTTTTGATTGTTGCGTTTTGCCTAGTACGTTTGGAGTGATTGCGTTTTGGTTTTTTTTAATAAAATAATCATTGCGTTTTGCTGCATTGCGTTTTGGATCCTGAGTATTCTTCTGATTGCGTTTTGCTTATTGTAACGTATCCCTTGCGTTTTGTCTCTCATTGCTTGTAAACTGTTATCGGGTCTTGTGGTTTAGTCATTGTGTTAAGTCTTCTCTTACAAGAGTCAACTTCCATTCATTGGGTGCCAATAGGGTATAGAAATTGATATCATGGATGCTGAAATGTCGCCAAAGAACCAATATCCTTTATTTTGCGGTGGACATTCTTGAAACATACCAACTTTTCAGAGGTTTTACTGCTCTCTCGACAATACAAATATCTATATTCAAAAGTTTGGGATACTATTTGCTATGACAGATAACCGAGGGGGTTACAAGTGTCAACTGGGATGGCATATGGTTCAACATTACTAAAGACACACTCAAAGATGCTCTCAATCACGCCAGTCATCAACAACAGGCTTTTTAATTCCCCCTCCAACTCAGGATACTTCTTATCAACTTTTTGTCAACAGGTCTGGGTTATCCTAAAGAGTCAAACACTTATCTAATGTCATTACTAATGCCATGTTCCAACCGTGGTGGGCAATCACACAATCATAAATTGTGAATCTGTGCCTTACGGGAAAGACTTCTGGGTTTGAAAGGCCAAGAGCTCCAGTGTTGCAGATTCTTTGGGGCGTCATCAATCGAGCTCATATCGATTATGCGGAAAGGATGTGGGAAGAATTCACTCAATCCATCCATACCTTCACGGAAGACAAAAAGAATCTGGCACAACACACTCAGGGAAAGAAGAAAGCCACTCTCATTGTGATCCCAAGTGTGAGGTTCACTAAACTGATTATCTTTCACCTGCAACGCAAGCACAAGTTCCATCCAAGACCAGAGTCTCCCCTTCATTTGCCGACTGAAGAACCCATTCTGGGATATCTCAAATTCAGTGCCAAAGGAACCAAAAGGGAAGTGTTTGGGATGCCTATTCCGAATGAACTCATCACTGATGACATTCGAGGAGCAGATTACTACGATGCTTATCTGAAGAAAGTAGCCAAGCATCAAAGATATCTTGCAGGTGAAGAAGTTAGTGATCCTGACTCTCCTGCACCAAAACCCGCAAAATCAACCAAACCCAAGATAACCAAGCAAGCTAAACCCGTAGCACCTAAAGCAGCAATCAAGAAACCTTAACCAGCACCAACCAAGCCTAAGGAGAAGAAACGTAAGCAGGTTAAGGAAACCACTTAAGCAACACCGCCAGCCAAACGAGCTAAAGCTGGGAAGGTGGCAAAGAAGTGAACCCTTAAGAAATCTCAGTAGCTGGTCGATGAGTTTGTTGATGATGATATTCCATTGACTGAACATGGGTTTGGTGACTTGGAAGCGGATACGCAAAGGGCTATTGAAGAAAGTCTAAAGGATGCTCACGGTGTACATCGGGGTCCTCTCCCACCTGTGGTGTTCAGGGAAACTGATACTGGAAAGTTTCAACCACTTCCAGAGGTAGAGGGAAAAGGAAAAGAGAAAGTCGGTGCTGAGCAAGCTTCTCGGGTTCTACTAAATCTTCAAACTCCAAAGAAAAAGAGCCCAACTGAACAATACATCTTTCAAAGACGTACTTCCGCACCAACTGAACCCTCGGGTCATGACGAATCATCGTTTTCAGCTTGACTGAAAGTGACACATAATCAGATGAGGAAGTGCCTCCCTAGTCAAAAGTAATACTCCAGACGAAGGCCAGGCTGGACCAAACCCTGGTATAGAAGATGAAGGTCAGGCTGAACCAAACCCTGGTAATGATACAGTGTCTTAAACTTTATCAACTCCTGGTGTTCATGCTGGACCAAACCTTGAACACACAAATGCTGAGGCCACTGACGCTACAAGTCAACCACAACCGGGACAAATAGATGAAGAGTTTACCGCCACTGCATACCCTAACATTCAGGAGAATCTTAAGCTGACGGTTGACGATCCGATGATTCCCGAAGAGCCTGCCAGCTCTACAGGGACGTTGTCTTCTCTACAACACCTAGCCAAAGACTTCAGCTTTGGCGATCAATTCCTCAATGATAAACCCCCAGAAGCCAACAATGAGAAGGCAACAACAGATACAAAAGTCGAATCAATGGTGTCCGTTACAATCCATCAAGACACCTTTGTTATCCCCCCGATGACTTCACCGGTGATCGATCTCGTGTCTGTACCCGATTCTCCCACTATGCATCGGCCTTTACCAACCACCACAACCACAACTGCAACAACAACAACAACAATTATGACAACCATTCCTCTACCACCTCAGCCACAACAAGTTTCCTCAGATTCTATCTTAATCAACCACCTAGGAGAACTCGAATAACATATCGCGGATTTGGTGGATGCGAACCAAGCCTTGGAGGAAAGATTAGACAAACATGGGTCGAGAATATACAGGTTGGAGAATCAAGATATTCCCAATCAAGTGAGCAAAGCTGTGGATGAAATAGTTATGGATGTTGTTGACTGGGCCATGCACGCACCACTCAGGGAGCGCTTCAGAGATCTGCCAGAAGCTGATATGAAAGAAATTCTTCACAACCGAATGTGGGAATCCAAATCCTACCAAACTCATGAAGATCACATGACGCTGTACGAGGCTCTGGAGAAGTCTATGGCCCGAGATAACAGAGACCAGCTCCTATCTGGCTTGGCTGAAGCAAGGAAAAAGAAGAAAAAGAGACAGGGCTCACCTAAAACACCATCTGGCTCTCCACCTCATCCTCCACCTCCTCCTCCACCACCAGCAGGTCCCTCTGGAACTTCTGGTGCCTCTGGCGCTTCTGGTTCATCTCAATCACCACCTCCTCCTCCACCTCCATCCAACACTTAGGGTGGTCAGTCTACAAGCACCGCTGCCCCCAGCTCCTCAAAGACGGCTGCTTCAGCAGAATATATGGCTTGGACGATGACCGACACCAGAATTAAGCCGTCTGTCTCACCAATTTCCGTAAGACTTCATAATGGATGACGATTACGACCTTCAGACAACAACCATACTATTCTAGTGGTGAAGACGTTAGACGTTAACATATTCCCACTGTAAACTTGAGGCAGATTGGTGGACGCCTCCTCCCTGAAGGGAAAACCAGATCCTGCTACACCTGAACCACTGCCATGGTCCATTTCCATTATCTGACCTGCACTCGTAATTTCCCAACGAAACAACTGGGCCCTCGTGCTCTGAAGTCTACTATACACCTCCACCAGCGAACTCACTACTTCTCAGATCGTGATATGGCAACATTCATGGACTGGTATTGCAAAAAGCAAGGAACTCTGAACTTACTCAAAAGACCTGGAAGCCCACATACTAATTGTCAAAGGTCTTTCATCCAGACTAGTTCATCTCCAGTTCCAAATGTAGAATGCCACACAAACTCTCACCGATGCAAGTGTCATTGCAATCCGCAGGTACAAAGTCAGCAAACCACTATACACATAACGCCGACATGTTCCTTGTAAAGATCTGTGTTAGGATGGTCACTGGTGGTTATCCGGTATGTCACAATACAACCAGGAACTTCTTCTTCAACAAAGACTTGAATATCTATGGTACGGTCCGCATAGATGGGCCAGGCTCTGCCTTGTCAATCTCGAATATGAAGCTACCTGCTAATCCTAGATCTCAGCTAATAGCAAACTGGCTACCCATCAAAAGATGTGGATTGAAGAAGAATGCAAGCATGACATCGCTGCGATGTATGGTATATCTCACTGGTGGTTTCAAAGACAACGATTCTACATTGATCGACACACATCTGAAGGTGATCGCAGGGCTGTACGGACCCATGTGCATATCTTAAGTGTCGTCAGAATTGAAGTCTTCTCAATGTGTGGGTTTAATTACATGAAGAAGATTATCCTTCATCGAGCTGATCTCAAACAGTATGTCATCGCGGAAAGGGACTTCAAATACCTGTACCTAGTGACTTTGAAGATCTGTACTTGTTGAATCTTCAAGGTCACTTGAACCATCTCTCACCCGAAGATAAAAAGATTCTCACTACTGCTGTCAACTTATGGACCAGAAACTTAGTTATCAGACAACGCATAGAAGACCTCCAGATGGGGATTGAGAGCTACCAGACGCAGTTAAACCTCACCAAACCTCGATGGGATGCCAAGGGCTTTGAGTACAAGCATGACTTCATAGTAATTGACTCTCCAAGGGCCGTCACATTCAGGGACAAATATGGGGTTCAGATGATCATGAGGTTCAATGAAATCCATAAGTTCAGTGACGGTACTCTACAATAGATTGATGAAGCGTTGGATTACAGAGTCAAGGAATTCAAGGTCAACAGGATGAATCCGGGTTTGGATACACGGTTTTAGACGAAGAAAGACTTCGACAAAAGCAAGGAGTTTATGTTTGCCATACAGAAACGACTTAAGACAAGACGTATCTTCCAAAATCTGGAAAGCTTTGTTGGTGGAAGGATCAGAGAAGGAGACTATCGACTGCTAAAAAGAACCGAATGAGGGGTAGTTTTCTTATATGTTGTTGTAATATATACATTCTAATGTAGTGGTTAAACTGCATCTTAGGCTTGTATATTAAGTATTCATATGTTCCATAATCGTCTTGTATAAACCTGACACACTTTCTCCTAAATTTTCCTAACTTAAATCAATTGAGACCAAAAATATCAACGGATTTGAAATTTTTACTCGAGGGAGAAAATGTGATTTAATTATGAAAATCTGATAAAAAATGTGAATTTTTTAACTCAAGTGTAGACTCTCCTATATGTGCTAAACTCTTTCGAATATCGATGCACATATTGAGGGGGAGCGAAAGGTTATGATGGCAATTTTGGAAACACCTAAGACCGACCCTGTAATTACTTTATCAGAGTTATAAGGATGGTAAGGTTAGGTACTCGATCCCACGATCCCGCTAGAGCCGGAGGGATTTACCCAGGGACAATCCACTAGTTAGTGTAGAATTCCTTAGGTATGATTAAAAGGGAGTAACGTTAGAATAAGGTATAGTGCGGACTGAGATGGAGCTAGTACCAGGAACACACCCCAACAAGATTCTAGCTATTTATATGCTCGGTAAGCATTGAAAGGGTGAAGAATGCAAAATAAATGCAAATAAAGGGGTGAAAAGAAAGCAGCCCTCCTTAAACCTTCGGCAGAAAACCAGGTTACTAACATATGCTGGTCAAATCACATGGTTGATTGCTGACATTGCAGACAAGTATCTCATGGACCCAAGTTGATACGCTGCACAATCCTCCCTAGCCCACGTCAAGAATCCCTCAAAGGATTCTTGTTTCACTTCTCACCAGTGATCAATAACATTTCAATCGTCTCACTCCAACTTCGAGTTTAGACGATATTGAAAATGAGGCATCCGCTTCCATTAGTCCAGCCTCCGATCTACCAACAAAAACCCCAAAGCACTATTAAGTCTAGAGCTATGAGGATCATCACTAAATCATTCTGTTAGGACACTATTACAATATACTTGTGTTTCACACACTGGGAAAACAAGGATTAGCTTAAGAGTCATACGCCATTACCTTGTGAATTGCTAGAACATTCGAGTAGAGTACAAATATTTCACAAGTGAAGATGGAAATCTTGCTATAGCAACATCAAACAAGCTCTAGGTAGGTGACTTGTGAGATCCTTAATGGATCAAACTTGTGACACTAGGCATCGATTCGGTCCAGATTATGAATTGATCAGAGATGAATTTTGATAAAAGCTTAAAACTCTTGATGCTTCAAAAATTCACTTTAACTAGGACACATCGATTGAATTTTTAAATCAATTTTATCTTCAATCGGTGAGATAGTAACTCACTGATTCACTCTTACCATTCTATTAGTAGCAATACTATTAGTGAGGTAGCCTGCTTTGAGGTGTCCGGTAAAGAGATACTAGCAAGTACAGTGAATCTAATGCATCTGCGTTAGATGATCTAACACTTATACTGGAAACCCCGGTCAAGAGGTTCTTATAATGAATCTACCTGATCACAGGTACAATATTTATACTGTAAAACGGTCCTCACGGAACCGGAGGTTAATGCAACCGAACTCTAAAACGCAATAATTGCATATTCGTCACCAAGCTTTATTGTTAACTGTGTATATCAGGATTACATTAAAGTATGGAGAGAGATGCAATGCCGTTCCAATGAATTCCATTCACAACCACATGCTCACACTTAAGGTTTCTAATTCTAAGACTCATGACCAACTGAAAGTCAGACACACATCCCCCCCCCCTTGGACCCCCCACTGCTTTTTGCTAGCTCTGATAAGTACACATCAGATCCCAGCTCGATGTGATATGCGGGTCTGAAACATCACAACATCCACATGACAGCAATATTTCCACAACAAGGATGATTGAGATGAATTACAAGTGGATGGTGATACTCAAAGTAAAGCTCCAAGATCACTCAAGTCTATAGAACAACGCTCAAGATCACACTTGATGTACACGACAAAATGTTGAAGAATCAAAAGACTACAAACAGTATCAAAGACATAAATTCAGAATATAATGCTAGGAGTCATCATGTTTTTCTGGGGTAACCTCCCTTAGAGGGTAGAATGTTAGGAGATTTTGAAACATCCATGTAAAAAACTCACGTCACACCCCGTCATATCTAGCCTAGGTTTAGCCGTAAGTCTCTTCTAGTATTAATCGTTTAGTTACCGTGTATGCACTTATGGTGTTGGGCCCACGTTCTTTACACACTTGTATACCTACTCTCCATGACTCTCACTTCTAGGCGGCGTCCAAAACACTGTCATACTGCCCACTTTCCAGCCATTAGCGGGCAGAGGAGCTTGGTTTTTGATCATTTAATGAATATATACACTTACAAGGATGTTTTCTCTACTAACAGTCACTTTCCTCTCTAAATTTGGCCAACCCATCATTCTAACTTCGTCTTGTGAGATATCAATATACACGACACAATTCTTGTGTCATCCTACTTGTCACAACAGAATTTTAAGAGTTTGTGTAGTGTTTATGCTAATATTTTAAACTCACAAAAAGCAATGAGTTTTTTTCAATTTAGTCCACACACTGTATGGATTATTTGATTTGAATGGAGACAAATTTGATTAAAAGCGAATGAAACAAAAAGGATCAGAACGTCACTAAAGACATTCTTATCTCAAGTTGCGGTGGAGAATTATGACATGATCTGGTGCAAAGATCTTATAAATATTGGATCGGAACACATATCATGTCCATTTAAATAGTTTTCCCTGAGCGAGCTACTTTTGAATTATCCCTTGTAAGTCATGATCTCCTCCCTATATAAAGAGATCAATCAGAGACATAGGTTTCTTACAGTATTCTACATCAAGAAACTAGAAGGTCTTGAGCTCTCCCAAATGAGAAGTCTAGATATCGTTACATGAGCATAGCTCGATTGGATTAAAGTCGAATAGTAACCCATAGGTTATTGTGTAGCCCCCAAGTTACTAGTTTGGGGCGTAATAGGGAATCGTACAATAAAGAAAACCTTGTTGAAACTTTGATTGTGTTCTTATATATTCCGAGATACGTGTTATCAATGCATTATATTCTTCATCCTAGAATATATAAGATCTAATCAATCTTGAGCTTAAACGATCTTATCAATTGGTATCAGAGCAAGGTTGCTCATGATATCTAGGATCACAAGGTGTTTTTATTATTGTGTGTATAATGTGAAGAAGGTATATGTTTTTTGTTTTTGGTGTTTGAATCAATTCGATTTTATTTTGGTTTCTCCAATCCCAAATTCAATAAATCTGGTTGATGACAGATATTGTGTTGCTAAGCTTGGAAGGAAGGAATATATATTACATAAGATGAATAATCTATACATATCTATGCTAAGTAGCACAGATGGTTAATGTCATCTTCGTTGTTAAGTAAGATGCGTCCATCATAGGGAGAGAGTGAGTCGGCTGTTCGAGCCCCACATATGGCCATTCATTTCTTTATTTTTTGTTGCAGCAGGTAAAGCAAAACAAATGAGTTGCTAACGATTGTATTTGAGCTGCATGGTGTTTGGAATTATCATGGGCCCAGCATGAAATTATATGGAAACTTCGTAGATGGGCCCATCATCTCAAACATGACAAGCAAATTAGTGCTGATTCATGGTATCAATCCTGTTGGGCCAATAAAAGTAACATATCTTATTGCACTAATTACGCAGATTTACCGTCAATATATCCGATTTCATAAGATTGTTCATGCCCTAGTGCCTATCAATAACTAATTAGGTAAATTGGCCTTGTGATTAAAAGGGACGGCAGAATTGTTAAAAGTGGGAGGCGAGCATCAAAGTATTTACTCGTTGAACATTAGTACTGTTGCATTTGAGTTTCTACTGCTAGCGTTAAGAAGCAGTAAGGTTAATACTGCTCGGGATTTAATGGTTAATACTGCTTGTTGAAACAGTTTGTACTGTTAATACTAAATCCTACATAGGCTATTTTACCGGCTAGCTTATCAGATCATCATACATATATTGGTTTTTGGATGGATTTGGGTCTCAAACAGAACTATTTTTTAAATAGTTTATTATTATTGATTTATTCGCTTGGTTTAAGAGATTTTATTGAAGAGGTCTGAATACTCGAAGTCAATAGGACATTGCTTATTTTGATCTGTATTGAGTTCTTAACACTCGTGTCTATCACTCACCTTATCTTAATGTTGTAGGTTGCTTTTTAAGATAACTTGTTTCGTCGCTTACACGACGGTGTGCACAAGCACTGTCAAAAATCTAGCATAAAGTGTGGTGATTTTTCTTATTGTCTCATGCTCACATTTGGCTATCCGTAGTATGTGACTCACTAGAAATGTATGATGATTTTTCAAGAGGTTGCGGTTTACTTTAATTTCACGATTTATTTAATAAGTTCGACGTCACGTAGATAGTGCAAGACATAAACACAATTTGGTAAATACTACTTCTTCTCAAAACTTCATTATGCACATTTTCTTCATCAGTGATCACTTACATAGAGCCTACAGAGTTCGAGATTCAAGAGATGGTAAACATATGGTTCATGGGAAGTTATGTTAAAATGATTAAACCATCTGCATGCACTACTTAAGGGAAGTGTTTTTGTTACTACTAGCTAGTCAATTATTACAACTGCTAGTTTAGATTTCCTACTACACAAAGTCATTTTTTTGTATTATGCTTCATGACGAGTATTTTGAGTATAGAAGGCTGATAGTAGTTCTTGGTAATAAGTTTGTAGCTGTTATGTCTAGTTGCATTTCTATAAAAGACCATATTAGATGATTACAAAAGCTGGAAGAAGATCCAGTTTATTTGATTATTCAGCTTAATATATGTGGTGATCATGTATACAAAGGAAGCATGGGAAGTTTTGTTTATTAGGGAGATGATTACATCTCAACTTCTCTATTTTAAGGGAAGTTCATGACACGACTTTGTTTGTTTGTCATCAGCAAAAGGGAAGGATTTTTTGGGAATTACATTGCGATTTGATGAGCCAACATGAAAGAAAGAAATGAAAAAACAGATCACAAATCGTCATTAAGCATCTTCTTCTACAAGCAAGGTGGAGAAAATTCATAAGAAATCTGTCAAAGATCTTAAGATATTGTATTAGGAAACTCTAGTTAAATAGTGAATTAATCATTTAAGATAGATGTCTTCCTTATGCTATTTGATTTACTTCCTTTGTATAAGCCGTCATGATCCTCCCTATATAAAGAGATCTAGACAGTATGTTTTACATATCTAGTCCATCAGAAAACTAGAGCTCTCCCAATGAGAGTCTAGATATTACATAGCATAGTCCATTGATAAAGTCAAGTAGTTCACCATATTTAGTGTTAGTGTAGCCCCAAGGTATAGTTGGGGTAAATAGGGAAACGTTCAATAAAGAAAAACCACCAGCCCTACAAACTCAGTGTCTCCATCACCACTAACTTTGATTATGTTCTTTTTATTCCGTGCGTGTTAAGCAATCATTATTATTCTTCATCCTAATATATAAGATCTAATCAACTCTTGAGCTTAAATTATCTTATCACACCAAGTTAACCAAAGTAGCGCCAAAAAGTGTTAATAAATGTGACCATAATGTTGTTTAAATAGTCAAGTGGTGATTGTGTTTTTGAGTGACTATTCTTTAACACAATGTCACATGAATTTTTTTAGTTTTGTGTTGGCATTTTTGTAATATTTAGTCACACATATCAAATTAAACAACAAAGAGTGACCAATAATGTTGATAAGCGTGACCATATATGTGAGTGCTTCTTTTAGTCACATATAAGAAATCAATAATTTTGTCATTATATATATATAATAGATATATAGTATAAATAATATATAATATATATATATATATATATATAACAGATCAATTAAAAACAAAAAGCAATTTCAAATTGAATAAAAATTCCGTATGCCCACATATTAGGGGAAGATTGTTAGCCTTAAAATATGTCGGCTAATACGGAATTACATTAGTATAAATAGGTAAGACTCACAGGGACCTAAAATGTCTAGTTAAGATAGTTTAGAGAGTCAAGACCTATATATATCCCCTCCATACTTTCATGGAGGGGTGAGGATTCATTTCACTTGTAATAAGGTGTGTGTTTCTCTCTCTAAAATACACACATCTTTCCTTTCTCTCACTAAATAATATGGCTAAACATTTGTTCAATCCTCCCCGACCTCCGGATCATGTCTATTGTTATGTAAATCTTTATGGGATAACAATAAGAAATTCAACAAAGATGTAAAGTATGGATATGTCAACCCAAGTCCTAGTGATGCATATACAGAATATTTGGAATTTTATGAAGAATATATTGAAGACCGATTGAAGCATCGTGATCAAATGAGACGCTGGGAACCATACGTAAATGGAAGACCACTTGGTTCAAGAACAAAACGTCTAGAGTAATCGACCATTAAGGGGAGATTGCTAGGATTAAAAAGTGTCGGTTGTGGATACTTTAGTAGTTTTTTTATTTTATAATGTTTAGACTTTACTTTATGTTTAAAAGTAGTTCATGTAATAAGGATAAGTGAGTTTAGTCAAAAATAGTCACTTAACCAAAGTAGAAGGATTAATTAGCAAATAAGGTAAAGTGTGCTAACCACACTATAAATAACCCTTCATTAGATGAAGGGGTCAAGGCTTGTAATCTCACTTCTCTCCCTCATTTCTTTCTTTCTTTATAAAATTGAAAATTAGTGAAACACTTGCCTTCCTCTCTTATTCTCTCTATACACTTAACCGAATTTACATTTGATTCAATATCTAAACGACCTAACACGCGCGTCCTTGTGGTTTTTCTTGTCCAAGAAAAACACCCATTATGTAGGAATTACTTTGAGAACTCTTTGAAACACATCGATAAATTCATAAACTTTTTCAATAAAGTCGAACTCGAGGACATTCCCTAAGAGAAAACATACCACCTCCTCTTTCTGATATTTATTAGAGGTCGAGCCACCTATTATTTCCACCAACTACCTCTGAGATCCTTTAAAAGATCAAGGGACCCGATCAAAAAACTTCTCTTTAAATTCCCCTCAACATTTCACTCGACTCTCGTCAAGAATTCTAAGTGGATTCAAGGGCTATGCCAATGGTACCCTCCACTTAATGACTACCTAATCGTTGAGGATTTCGTCTTAGGGATAAGTGAACACCACAAGGATATTTTCTCTCCTAAGAAAAAACCGCCACCGTATAAATTTGAAACCGAAGCAAGTTCTTAAACGGAATAAATTATAACTCAACTTGACGAGATCATTGAACTAATTAAGAATTCTAAGTGGATTCAAGGGAAATGCCAATGGTAGCATCCACCTAATGATCACTTTATCGATGAGGAATTGGTCTTAAGGATATGTGAGCACCACAAGGATATCTTCCCGCGTAAGAAAAAACTGCCACCTTATAGATTTGAAAGCGAAATAAGATCTCAAATAGAATAAATTAAAACTCAACTTGACGAGATTATTGACCTAATTAATGATGCTTCATCGAGGTTAGGCACTAATTTGACTCCGTTACTACATGTTTTCTTGATCACATCAACCTCTTGGGATTCAATTCAAGCAACTCATGACAAAAGACTTTGAAGATCATGTATTTAACCCTTCAGAATACAGCGAAACTAAGTTGGAAGAATAAAAACAAGAAGATCAATCAACATATGATCTCTTATGAGAGGAATACTAGAAGTACTCGTATAACAAAAGATGTAACAACGAGCATATATTATCCTCCTTCCAACGCAAGTTAACTACCCATGTAAAAATGGAGGATCGGATAATCAACTGTGAGAGGTTAGCCAATGACGTAAATATTGAAAAAGGGAAGAAGTTGATCTTTTATGAAGAAGTCAATTTCCCATTAATGTTGCAGACGATTAACATATGAAGTTAAATCCGTTTTAGTGTGATTTTCCTAAACAACAAAATGATGGAAGCTGAGTAGCTATCTTGAAGAAAGGGTTGGGTCTAACATGATATATGTTAGTATCAATACTTAGGAGGGTTGAATATGACTTCGACAATAATAAGGGGCTTAATTGTATTTAGTTTAAATAGAGTTTAGGATTGTACTTAGATTAGGAAACTAGTTGCTTAGCTTGTAAGCCAAGCATGTAACCGTCATATGGAATTGGTATTCCATATGGATAGTACCCCCTCATCTCTATAAATAGAGATGAGGGGGATGCTAGTTTGTACATTCTTTCTTGCTCATTCGTTAATTAATACAATGTAACATTTTTATTAATTAACGAATGAGCAAGGAAGAATGTATAAACTAGCATCCCCCTGAGACGATGTATCCAAAATCCTTAAAACTTTTTTTTTTGAAAAACTCCCCCTTGGAAGATGGAGTGTTGAACACACAATTTTGAAAGATTATGAATTGTCAGTGAGAAATTATTCTTGAAAAAATTGTGTTCAATATTTTGAAAAATATCATGTTAGAAGACTTCTCTTCCAACTCTAAGGGTAAGCGCACTTATGTGTACACTATCCTTTTTCTTGAGCTTAAAACTTTGAATGTCTGGTAAGAACAGCTCAAGAACGAGAAAAGTTGAATTTCTCATTGTTAGGATAAGTTATCTTTATAGATAAACTTTTCTTTATTTGAAGTCTGGGTTACGTACTGATATTTGCACATAAGGATTTCCATTCGTCATTGTGAATACTAAAAAGTATCACTCTGAATGTTCTGGAAAAATCAAAAGGATAATGCGTAGGACTCTTGTCAACAGCTTGTGAACTTAATGATGTTCAACAAGTGTTTGTCATGGAATGTGTCCTAATGAGATTTATTTGATGATCTCTTGGCTCTAGACTCGATTAGTGCGTTTTGGTTTTTAGTAATCGGAGGCTGGAGCAGACTGCCACCTCTTCAATATTAACTAACTCGGAGTGAGAAAGTCAATAGTAGTCGGAGGCTGGGCTCTAATACCAAATGTCGGTCACCCAATAATCACTTCACTTCATTAAGATTAACAAGAAAATAAGCTAGGAGGTGAGAAGATTTGTAGAGAGAGAAAGTAGTGAGAGAAAGTCAAGAGAGGAAAAATGGAATCGTTTAATTCTAGCAAAGTGTGAAACATACAATGAGAACCAACACCCTCTCCATCCTTGGAGAGGGGTATTTATAGCTAAGACTAAAAGGCTTGCATGCCTTTAGTAATACTATGGGTCGAGCTCGGGTTTACTTGGGCTTTCGCCCGATACACGTGACCGATTAGACTACAAATAAGAGCCCGTGTACCCGTCTAGCCTATTATAATGTATATTAATTTAGTGACCGAGACCTAATATAATTATGAACGAACTTCCATTGTTTGACTCAATATTTTAAGGCTAACACCCCCTCATCTCTATTTATAGAGATGAGGGGGTACTATCCATATGGTATACAAATTCTATATGACGGTTACATGCTTGGCTTGCAAGCTAAGAAACTAGTTTCCTAATCTAAGTATAATCTTAAACTCTATTTAAACTAAATACTATCAAGCCCCTTATTATTGTCTAAGTCAATTTCAACCCTCCTAAGTATTGATACTAACATATAACAATTTCGACCTTAGGAGTAATACTTAGGCATTAACGATACTCAACATCTTCATTCAATGCTGGAACCTCGAACCGGGGACCGCCTTCTTAACTAGGCCTTGTACTTTAGTAGATTCCCGAGTTTAGCTTCCTTAGACCTCTTTTTCTTCCTTCCAGTAACATTACCCTCTGTACCCTCTTGACCAGGTACTTCAGTTACCGTAATGTCTGCCTCTACCTTTATACCAAGGTGTACCTTTTCCTGCTCATTTACCAAGCAGTCTGTGTTTGTCTTTTCTTCAAGTTGCTTTTTCTCCAACCGTCTTTGAGCCACTGCAGCATCATCGTTACTAAC
This sequence comes from Tanacetum coccineum, assembly GCA_026074375.1. Lineage (NCBI taxonomy): Eukaryota > Viridiplantae > Streptophyta > Magnoliopsida > Asterales > Asteraceae > Tanacetum > Tanacetum coccineum. The sequence goes on from BQNB010024228.1 coordinate 16,758, forward strand.
CTGAAAACCCTCAGCTTTATGATCCCCTTGAGCTCCTTGCAGTTCCACCTCAAACAAAACACGTTTTTCATCCTGTACTCCATGGACTCCAGTTTCAACACCAGGACCAAGTTGTTTGAACCCAACTTGTTTAGAACCTCCATGATTTTGTACGATATTCCCATCGAGCTTTTCGATGTCAAACCTAGTTATCGAACTAGACATTCTTCTTTTACCTTGCTAAAAACCTTGTCAAGTTGTTTCTTAACCAACTTTACCGACAAGTCTCACAAGCCATGTGTTAAACCCGCTTTCTTATAAAGATTGATCTACTAACCTTTAGAAAACCTAAAGCTTCGATCTTTCTACCTCAATTCTACAACCTTGATATACCTTGTACTCCAAGTAATCACTTTTCTTGAATCCCGAGACAAAGCTAAACCTTACTTGTTTTCCAAGAACCACCAAGACTTAGAATACCAAGAAACCCGCGGACATCTTTAAACTTTAATAATTCAAGATTCTAGATAATCACCTCTAGAACCTTAAAAACAACACCTTGAATCTTAAAGATTCAACCTTGTACAAACCCTGTTGAAGCTTGAACCTTGTTGAATTAAACCTTTGCAATACCAACCTTGATACACCCCAAGACTCTTGCAAAACTCGACAATCTTAAGCCTTCAAATCCTTGATCGAAATCTACTTTAAATAGAATCTGCAGATTCTGGAACAGCAAGTTCGACCTACTATATCTTTCTCTACAAACCTCCAACTAAAGATCCCTCCACTGAGATTCTACATCTATGTGTCTTCGACCTATGATTCGAATTTCATAATGATCCAAAGGTTAACAAATATGCAGCATCAATTCTCCCACCGCTGCGCAAGAATCGATGAACCAAAAAGAGAAGATATTACTTGATGGGATTGTACACCTTTGAGTCGACCTAGATTCAAGAAAATAACATAACCTTGGCTCTAATACCACTTGTTGAAAAATAAGTCCAACTTGTTTTGAACCTCCATGCTTTTGTACACCAAAAGTCATCACTTTTGCTTCCAAAGTATACACAAATTTCTTTTTTCTGATCCCAGTCATCATAACCCGACAACCTTTGATCACCTTGATTCTACCCATCTACATCTTCATAGTATAACCCTCTTTTTCAAGAGTACCCAATGAAATTAAACTTCTTCTTAACCCTGGAACATACCTGACATCTTCCAGTATAAAGCTTGATCCATCATGCAACCGTATCTTCACATTCCATGTCCCTTTGATAGTGCATGTCCTGTTATCACCTAACTGAATCGAACCACCATCAAAACCCTTGAAGTCATATAAGAAATCCCTCCTATGTGTCATATGATAAGACCCACCTGAATCTATTACCATTTTAGTCATCTCATCATTCCTGACTACCACCAAGGCTTCTCCAAAGTAGGCGTTACCCTCGTCATCAGAAGAATCAGAATCCTGATCACGCTTACCCTTCTTGACGAACCTACATGATTTCTTCATTGGACAGTCTCTCTTCAGATGACCCTCTGAATGACATATGAAGCACTTAAGTTTACCAGTTCCACCCCTTGACTTAAATTGCGAACTTCCATCAGAATGAGCTTTACCTGAATGATCTGACCTTCCCCTTACATATAACCCGTCACCAGTTTTTTCTTTTGTGCCTTTAGTTCTTTTCTTCAACTCTCTTGAATTCAGAGTCGCCAGAACATCCTCCATTGTCAAGGATTCCCTCCTATACAACAATGTCTCCACAAGGTTTTTATAAGACGATGGCAACTACGTAAGTAACATAAGTGCCCGATCTTCATCCTCAATCTCGATATCAATGTTCGCCAAATAAAGTATCAACTTATTAAACTCATCTATATGATCACCCAGTTTCGTACATGGACTCATATAGTACGTGTATAGCTTCTTCTTCAGATACAGTCTGTTTGCTAAGGACTTAGTCATATACGTCTTGGTCCAAATTCCTGCAACAATTGTTTCCTTGGTAACTTCCCGTAAAACCCGGTCTCCCAAGCAATGAATCAAGGTACTGTATGCCTTCTTTATTAAATCAGCATTTTCTCTTGCTTCCATGTTCGCGGGTAATGTCTCTAATGCAGCATCACATCCCTGTTGTACCATTAAAGCACGCATCTTTATTTTCCATAACCCGAAGTCATTCTTTCCATCGAATTTTTTTATGTTTAACCTAGTATTCATACTAGCCATTCTTTTAACCCTTTGCTAACCGTTTAACCTTTTGTGAATTTACCTACACAAAACACGATCTAGCAAAGTAACCTGTTTGTAAAAAACCCTTGCTTTATCGATATAACCCTAAGAATAAACCTTCTTAGATATCAATCAAACCAAGAAACCCTTCAACAAATAAAACCCTTAATCAAATATCGATTAAACCGTAGAAATCAGACCATCCAATCAAATCGACAACCGTTGATTCAAGAAAGTACCCGACGCTTTTTTAAGTAACACTTGTCGTACTTTTATTTTTGCAAAACAATTTCTTGTAACCTAAGAAACCTTGTAACCTCGACAAGTCCTGGACTTATTCTCCGACCCTTTGTTTATTCTGATAACCTTGTGATATAAACCTCACAACACCTAATCAAACAAATTACCTTGTGCAATAACTCTAAATAATAATTTTTTAATTATTATTATTATTTGAAAACTAACCTCCCTTAAGTCTTCTACACCTTATCGCGGACCCAGACAATTAAAGAACTCAAGAACCTTTACCTGTCGATACCCTGCTGCTCCTTGACGTCAAAAAACCTTAACACCAAGAACTTTTGTTATCGAGAACCTGGTAGCCCAAACAAAATAGAACCCTCATGTTCCTTCCAGAAAAACCGAACAACAAAGACCTCTTCTTGATCGATCCTAGTTAACCATAGAAGCGAACCTGAGCTCTGATACCACTTGTATAGAACCAAGTTGGATTAAAGCAACTTTCTTCTAAACAAGTTGGATTAAAGCAACTTGTTTCTATACATAACAGGTGTGACGAAGATTACAATAAATGTTTTCATCATCTTACATGACTTGAATTCTAGGAGTAGTCGATTTCCCCACTTATAGCGCCTTTCTGGATGCACTCATCTCTCTCAGATATAAGCATCAGCTAGGATGAGCTCGAATCGCTAATTTAGATTGTGTACAATCTCAAAACCCCTCCTTGAGCGGGGAGATAAGTACCTAGACATTCAAGAACTACTCTTCCGTAGGTTCGTAGTCAAACAAGGAAAACACTTATATATGTTCAAATATAATGAATGGCCGAGTTATCTGTCGGGAGATAAAGGTGATGGAGAAGAAAGAACTACCTATCAGGTAGACCCATTATCTGGTAATAGCAAACTTAAACTTGATTCCTTCGTAAAAATTTGAAGACCCATGATTGGCACTAGGAAAATGTGAAAAACTAGAATGAGGTTGAATAGTTTTACCATTTTTAATTATATTTATGAAACTTATATACGTGATCTTGCAGATATAGATGACAAGCAATAAATAATATATGAAGAAGAGTATAAATAAAGAATGCAAAAATCAAACTGATGCAAGAGTCTTTATAGTGGTTCGGCTATGAGAACTACTTTTCTCGCCCTACTCCACTCCCCAAGTATCCGACTCGAGGGTTTCAATGCACTATGTCAACTAGCTCCTTCAACGGTAGAGAAACCTTCACAACGTTGCTTAAATTTTTTCCCGTACTAAGCTAAATACCGAGATCTAGTTTGAGGTAGAACTAACCTAACGTCGCATACACTTTATCTGGTACTAAGTTAAATACCGAGTTCTAATTCGAGGTAGAACCAACCTAGATCTCAACGATCTTTTACAATACAATGATGTATAACACAAACACAAATGTTACGGAATATAAAATGAATTCAGATCTAGAAGTATGAGGACAAGCTCTAATGAATTTGAGACTTTGACTTCTTGTATGCGTGTATGATGCTTGCTTCGTACGAGTATATAAATGATAGATCACTGATGAGGTGTCATTTTATACACTTTTTCGGGGTCTTTTAACCCCCTAAATCGTGCATTTATGCCCAAAATAGCTACTTAATCGTTCCTTTTCAGGTATTTAGCATTTGGAAGGCATTTAGAGGAAATACACATGAATTGGGCTCATTTGGAGAAGAAACGGACGAGACTACAGACCTACACCAACATCTCTCAAGATTATGTTCTCAGCGGCTAGACACGGCGTCACAAAATACACGTGACGCCGTTATAACTCATCTCATGACGGTGTCACAAGATTTCACGACGGCGTCAGCTCCCACGACCCAGCCCAAGATCTAGAATATTCTCTTTCACGACGGTGTCACGATTAAAACGCGACGCCGTTGCAGCGATTTATCTATATATACAAATCCGTTTTTAGGGTTTTAAGTGTGTAACTTTAGAGTAAAAAAGGGAGACGAGTCCTAGTTCGTTTGGCAGCTTATTAGGACGATTTTAGGGATTCAAAACTCTATTGTAACTCCTTCAATTCATGTTTTAATCAAGTAAGATTATCTTAATCATTCAATATGTCTTGTTGTTTGATTCATTATTATTCTTGCTTTATCTTTAACATGCTTGGCTAACCTCCCTATTGTGTTCATTTATGATTGTATGAAACCTAGAATGTAGATCTTAGTGATGTTGCTTCTTGTGATGGATATGCATGTTAGGCTTTAGAAAACCAGCTTTTGTTTGTATCGTTGTTGATATGTCTAGGGAAACATGATTGTGTAAAAAGGATACCATCGGGTAACAATCTTCATACTACCTTGCCCCCTAATATGGTTGATCCACTGTTAATATATTTCACATGCATTTAATATACTCTTAGGGGCCTTGTAATAGTCTTCATACTACCTTACTTACGCGTTGCCCTAACGGAATATTAAATAGACGGCAGGTTCGTGTAATTTGTTCATGACTTAGGAAATAATTACATAGATCATCACAAGTGTGACAAAGGAAAAACACTAGGAGAAGCAATCTAGGGAGTAATATGTGATTAAATGAATACAATCTTTTATTATATTGTTATCACCATTAGCATAGATTATTATTTAGAGAAACAAAGCAACTCCTATGATGAAAGCAAAAGAGAATGAGGAAGAAGAAAAGGACAGCCCGGAAAATATCCATGTCATCCCTTCCACACAGCCCAATCCATCAGTTGAATTCATCGCCAAAAAAGTTCTCAAATTCAATTTATTTTTTGAATCGCTTAGATTGGTTCCTCAATCATCCGACACCGAGGTCGTTTGCACAAAGGGGGGTGATGGAGAAGTCATGTTTATTAAGTTAATTAGAAAGAATGATGACTCTAACAAAGAAGAACCTGATGAGGAAGAGAGTACAACAACCGAAGGGGTAGGAGCAGAATACTTTGATATATTCCCAACTAGGAGTGAACTCGCATACCACAAGTACCTCATGTGTAGTCCAATCCCTTCGATATTTATAAGGAACCCCATTATCACGGAAGGGTGCCCATCAAACCTTAAGATACCATGCAACATTAGGCGTGTGCATGTGGAAAAAGCCTACATTGACCCTAACTCCCCTCAAACATCATGACCCGAATGATGTATAATTGGATCGTGAGGAGAAAACTTGACCCTAGGAAAAAATCAAATAGAATAATTAGTAATTTCACAGGAAGGATCAAGGGAATGCATGTCTTCATAGGAAACTTCACCTATATCGTGGACTTCATGATTGTTGAGGATATAAGTTCAATTATAAACCATAGGTTGTTACAAGTAGTACTAGGGAAACCTTTTGTGGAAATATCCAACATGACTCATGACTAACCTGAAGGTGTTGTAAGATTCACTAACAGGACCGATGAAGTAGCCTATAAGATGCCACAACTTACTATCGGACTTAGAAAAAGAGCACATAAAACCAGTCTACCTTAGGAACGAAAAAGAAAAGAGAAGAGGAGTGGAATATGTAATGAGCAAAATATTAAGATTTTATAAGGAATGCCTAGAGCTTGGACCCGAGTATGAAACCGGAATGGACGATGAAGGAGAAGTCACGTAAGAACGTGTAACTTCGAGTCTAGCTACAAGACTCGTAAATAAAGAAAAGCGCTTTTTGGGAGGCAACCCAATATTTACCTTTCCCGCATATTAGGAGTGTCTTGTGTGTTTTGATTATTTATCATTTATTTATTATGTTTGAATTAGTTTGTAATCATGCTTTGTTTGTTTATAACTTCGTCTTATTTGCAATCAAAGGTATTTTGTAACAAAATAAGTGTAGCGGAAATATCCGGTTTTTAGAACCAAATTCAAACATTTGAAATAAATTGTTTAGATTAATTTGCGTCAGTTTCGAGTCATATGATTAAATTGTTAATTCCCTGGTTTTTATGCAGCATTTTGTACAAGAAAATAACATATAAGAATGAGTGCATGAAATTTTTCATCAAAAACAAAATTTAAGTTTTCACAGAGCATGGAGAGGGCGTCACGATTTACACGCGACGTCGTCCCCACGACACCTGTGATGGCGTCAGGATATCCCTGACGGCGTCAAACGCCCAGATACAGAAAACTTAAAAATTTCAAATACTTTTGATAATGAAACTTGTACAACACTTAAGAAAGTTATAATTCTTTTATAAACCTGCAAAACCATGAGTTTAACAATTCTCTCATCCTATCTTTACTGCTTTATAGAGTCGACCCTAATTTCACATTGTATATTATTATATCGCACATTTTATGCTTGGTGTAGTTGTCTTTGTCTTTGATTACAGGTTATATTTGATGAGAAGAAGCTTGGAAGTTCTTAGGAAGTTTCATTGGACGATTCTTGGAGGACGATCTAACCAGTTATCGCATGTTTCTTCTCTATTATTAAGCAAACCAGGGGAGTACTAGTTTCTTTTACTTGTTTTCTTTTCCCTTTAATTCGTTCTTATGGGTACTTCTATAGAACATTGGGGATAATGTTCAACTTAAGTGTAGGGGGAATAAGCCTTAGAAACTATTCTTTCATTTGCCATTTGCTTTGTCCTTAAAATGATAGGTAATATATCGAAACATAGCATAAAAAGGTAATTTTGACCTAAATTTAAAAAAATTTATGACACATGCCGACGAAAATCGAGTATTATTAGCGTCTCATGGATAGGAATTTGTATGACTAGCACAAAAACCCTCAGAATTCCACCCCAAAAATGTGAGGTTCACCTTTAAATCTATAAGAATTTAGGTATCTATTATTGATACCCAAGATAGTTTATACCTTTATCTTTCTCAAGTTAAGGAGTGAGCATTCATATGTATCTATTTCATCGTTACAGATGTGTACGTGTGGTCTTTGTTGCCTTTTCTAGAGCATTGAGATCGGTTTAAACTATATGAGTGTACCGGTAGTATATTAAATTCTAGAACTTGTTTTTGTGATGCATCCTGAGAACGCATAGTAAGTATTAGGATTTGCTTGATAAGAGGCATTAGGATTAACCCATGTTTTAAACTTGTAATTCTTATTATGGTCACATCGATCATGTAACTATTCCACACCTTTGCCATGCACTCACCTTTAGTGCAGGATACCCCTAGTACAACCCTCCGAGCCTATCCTTTTTCATGGTTCTCATAATTTTCTTCCTATAATGGGAAGAGAGGATAATACTCCACCAGGAAAGGGAAATAGAGTTTGACCGATAGAAAAGCAAGAACTTTAAAAATGAGCATCTCGCTCTCACAAAAATTAAAGGAGAAATGGATGACGAAGACGAAGTCACGTAAGAACGTGTGACTTCGAGTCTAGCTACAAGACTCGTAAATAAAGAAAAGCGCTTTTTGGGAGGCAACTCAATATTTATTTTTCCCGCATATTAGGAGTGTCTTGTGTGTTTTAATTCTTTATCGTTTGTTTATTATGTTTGAATTAGTTTGTAATCATGCTTTGTTTGTTTGTAACTTCGTCTTATTTTCAATCAAAGGGGTAAATTTATTTATTTTACAACAAAATAAGTGTAGGGGAATTAAGCCCAGTTTTTAGAAACCAAATTCAAACAGTTTGAAAATAAATTGTTTAGATAATTTGCGTCAGTTTACACAGTCAGATTGATTGAATTGCTAATTCTCAGGATTTTATGCAGCATTTTGTACAAGAAAATAACAATAAGAACGAGTGCATGAAATTTTTCATCAAAAACAAAAATTGAGTTTTCAAAGAACGTGGAAACTATGTCATGATTTACACGCGACGCCATCACCACGACACTTGTGACGGCGTCAGGATATCCTTGACGGCGTCAAACGCCCAAATACAAGAAAACTCGAAAATTTTAAGTATTTTTGAAAATAAAAATTGTACAACACTTAAGAAAGTTATAATTATTTTATAAACTTGCTAAACCCTGAGTTTAACAATTCTCTCATCCTATCTTTACTGCTTTATAGAGTCAACCCTAATTTCAACTATATGTTATTACATCGCACATTTCATGCTTGGTATATTGTTTATTGTCTTTGAAATACAGGTTAATATATATTGATGAGAAAAAGCTTTGGAAGTTCTTAGAAGTTTCATTGAATGAATCTTGGAGGCGAATTTAACCAGTTATCTCATATTTCTCTCATTATTGAAGCAAGCCAAGGGTATAACTAAGTTTCTTTTTCCTTGTTTCTTTTCCCTTTATTCGTTTTTATGGGTACTTCTATAGAACATTGGGGGCAATGTTCAACTTAAGTGTAAGGGGGGAATAAGCCTTAGAAACTATTCTTTCATTTGCCATTTGCTTGTTTCTTAAAATGATGGGTAATATATCAAAACATAGCATAAAAGGTAATTTTGACCCAAATTTAAAAAATTTTATGACACACACCGACGAAAACCGAGTATTAATAGCGTCTCATGGATAGGAATAGTGTATGACTAGCACAAAAACCCTCAGAATTTCTACCTACCAAAAATAATAGGGTTCACCTTTAGATCTTTAGGGATTCGGGTATCTATTATTGATACCCAAGATAGTTTATACCTTTAGCTTTCTCGCATTAAGGAGTGAGCAGTCATATGTAGTCATTACGGATGTGTACGTGTGGTCTTTGTCGCCTTTTCTGGAGCATTGAGATTGCATAGTAAGTATTAGGATTTGCTTGATAAAAGGCATTAGGATTAACCCAAGTTTTAAACCTGTAAATTGTTATGATGTCACGACCGATCATATAACTAACCCACACCCTTGCCATGCACTCACCTTTAGTGTAGGATACCCCTAGTACAGCCCTCTGAGCCTATCCTTTTTTATGGTTCTTGAAATTTTCTAGTTAATTCAGACTATTAATGTTAAGTCGGACTATTAATGAAGAGCATTGTCACCCATAAACCAATCGTTATACCCAAATCGCCTTAGCTTACCTTGTATGTACTCGCTTTTAGTACATTATTGTGTTAACCCAAGTTAATTATTTTGAGTACACTGTTGCTAAGTCCTTATCCTTGTAAATACAGTTTTGGGACGATTGGAATTCATGGTAGTATTCATTTCGCGAAAGAATGGGAAGAAAAGTTAAGTCAATACCCCTATATATTTGTTAGATGATCTCCATGTTATTTTAATCCACCTCAAATCGGGTCATTAGTTAGATTGTAAATAATCGAGTATGTAAAAAGCTCAAGTGTAGGGGCACGTGTTATAAACTCTATGTTGTGATGTATTATGTTATTCAAAAAAAATTAGAAAAGAAAAAGAAAGAGATTGATGTAGAGTTGTGTAGAGTTTTTATATCTTCATCCGAGTCTTGGCTTAGCAACCAAACCAGCGTGTAGTCGTGTAAATAATTAGCTAACCCTTCCACTCCAAATTCACCTAAAGCCACCTAAATGTATCCCATCCGTTTCCGTTTCTATTATATGTTATTTTACACCTACACCCTACAACCCTTTAAAAAGACCTCTTAGATAGTAATGAATAATGCTTGCGCCTAGCGGTGGAGGTTTGATCCTTTACCAAGCCTATGGTAATTTATATGCTATGACAAGTAATGAGTGTTGATTTTCCGTTTCCCCCTTATGTTATAATTTATTATACACCCGAGATAAAAAGAGAATCCGAAACACTTATGTGAGGTGCTAGTGTATAGTTTCCGTGCTTTTAATTACGAGGTCTAGAAGGTTGTGTTGTAAAATACTTTTAAAGAGTAGGTTAAATGACCCTCATATTGCTATTGTCTAGGTAGAAAATCCCATTTGCTTGAGGACAAGAAAATCCCAAGTGTATGGGTATTTGATGAGGTGTCATTTTATACACTTTTTAGGGTCGTTTGACCCCATAAATCATGCATTTATGCCCAAAATACGTACTTAATCGTTCCTTTTCAGGTATTTAGCATTTTGAAAGCATTTGGAGGAAATACACGTGACTTGGGCTCATTTGGAGAAGAAACAGATGAGACTACGGACCTACACCAACATCTCTCAAGATTATGTTCTCAGCGGCTGGAGACGACGTCACAAAATACACGTGACGCCATCACAACTCATCTCATGATGGTGTCACAAGATTTCACGACGGTGTTAGCTCGCACGACCCAGCCTAAGATCTAGAATATTCTCTTTCACGACGGCGTCACGATTAAAATGCGACGCCGTCGCAGCAATTTATCTATATATACAAATCCATTTTTAGGGTTTTAAGTGTGTAACTTTAGAGTAAAAAAGGGAGACAAACTCTAGTTCATTTGGCAGCTTATTAGGACGATTTTAAGGCTTCAAAACCCTATTGTAACTCCTTCAATTCATGTTTTAATCAAGTAAGATTATCTTAATCATTCAATATGTCTTGTTGTTTGATTCATTATTATTCTTGCTTTATCTTTAACATGCTTGGCTAAACTCCCTATCGTGTTCATTTATGATTGCATAAAACCTAGAATGTAGATCTTAGTGATGTTGCTTCTTGTGATGGATATGCATGTTAGGCTTTAGAAAACTAGCTTTTGTCTGTATCGTTGTTGATATGTATAGGGAAACATGATTGTGTAGAAAGGATACCATCGGGTAACAGTCTTCATACTACCTCGCCCCCTAATATGGTTGATCCACTCTTAGTATATTTCACATGCATTTAATATACTCTTAGGGGCCTTGTAATAGTCTTCATACTACCTTACTTGTGTGTTGCTCTAACGGAATAATAAATATACGACGGGTTCGTGTAATTATATAGATCATCACAAGTGTGACAAAGCAACAACACTAGGAGAAGCAATCTAGGTAGTAATACATGATTAAATGAATACAATCTTTATTATATTGTTATCGCCATTAGTGTAGATTATTATTTAGTTTAATAATTAAAACCAAACCAAATCTCTCAACCATATGATTTACCTGCTTTCTTATAAATATAAAAATACAAAAATAATCTTCTCTCAACCCCTAGAATTCTGTTAGACCGTGATCAAGCCTTCCCAACCTATTCCCCTAGAGAACGATAACAACCCCCGAGTCTTGCATATACTACTACTACAACGGTTAGGTACTCTGCCTAGGGAGTTGTAAAACTTCTTGTAGAAGTCCCTTATGACAACCACATCAATCACTTAAGATGTGATTGTATATACACAAAGTGATGATCAAGGACTGAGAAAATGATGTTATAATGCAGTAGAGAATGTATGAGAATGGATGAAAAACAAGTGAACAAGACACTTCTATTTATAGGCCAAGAGACACAAACTTGGTCATGGCCAGATCCCACCGGATCCCTTTGGAAAGGGATCCACCCTTTGGTCCGAAAGGATCAATGGGTCTGTCAAACTCATGTTCTAAAATAGTTTTTGACAAGACTTGTTATGTCTAGATTTATGGAATATTCTTTCTAAATCTAGAAAGATTTTGATGTGACTAAACAAAAAAGTCAAATATGTTTATGTCACCCATGATGTAATTATTTATTTTCATTTTCCTTTTTGCAAAAATAGAAAGTATTTGTTTTATTCTTAAAAAGAAAAGTGTCTTGTATGCAATGTGCAAGTAACTTGTTTAGCTTGCAAAAATAAAATGTGTAAGTAATTCATACTTGGTTACTTACAAAAATGTGTAAGTAACTTTGTTTGTATACTTCCAAAAAATAAAATGTAAAAGTTAAACTTATATACTTGCTAAAAATATGAGTATACTTTTTAGTATACTATATAAATGAAAAATGTTTTTATCCTTGATCATGACTCAATATATATAAACAATCATCTATTCATGCCTTTTGATTGTTACGACGATTAAAACTTTTTGTTTAAAACTTATTTATTTTATACTTCACGTATTACGATTTAATATTTGTCGTCAATAAAACTTAGAAGACCGTGAAATATAAATAACGTTTTTACACGATTATTTGTATTAATAGAAAATGATCGGCGCTTAAGCCGTGTTTCGAAAGGAGAGGGAGTGCCGTGATTACTATGAAGGGTCTGAATGGAAGACTCATACCCAAACCTTTTATATGCTAAAAAATACTTAAACATGCCATCTCGCCCTAGTTTACCTTAAAAGGAATGATCCAGGGCTTGATGTTCTTATGTTTAACAAGAAAGATCTTAGTCGTTTCATCATTCTACGCGTCATAAAAGACATAATTTGTTGTAATGTATTGACCGATTTGGGGGCAAACGTGAACGTAATTCTCTACTTTGTATACTTAGAGCTTCATCACATCACATTAAACCCACTGAACGAAACGATGCAATTGGCTAATGAATCTTGCCTGCACCCTTTGGGGTTTATCTATAATGTGATGCTTCATATCAATTTCTTGGATTTTGTAGTTGATTTTATAGTTCTGGATACGAAAGGGAACGATGAAGACCATGTAACTTTTGGAAGAACTTCTTTAGAGATGGATGATGTATTGGTTTTCAAGAATAAGCAGATAAGTTTAGTAGCCGATGGCTTCAATCAAACTTTTTGTATGTCAAAATACATTGAGAGTTCATCATAGTATTTCGAGCTTATATGATTGAAATTACGAAACTAGAGATCCGTGAACTCCTTGTTGTAAGAAATCTAAAGGTGATGGCTATATAAGAGGCATTAGAAGAAGGCAACGAGGATAACTAGGATGAAAAAGACTTCGTATTTGACGTTATAGATAGAAGTGATATGCAGGACATTGGTCGTTAATGAAGCAACATAATTAAGTTCAATGTTGGAAACCCTTATCCCAAAAACATATGTTCATATTGAAGTTTATTTTTTTGAAAGAAATATGAAAACATGTTATAATTCTAGGTAAATTCTTAGCATTAGAAAGAGACCACTCGCCCAAGATTAGTTCATACAACAACAACATACCCAATCTCGCCGGAGCGGGGTATAGGGGAGGTGAAATGTAGACAGATCCTACCCCTACCTCCAAGATAAACCCGGAAGTAAAAAGACTGCTTCCATGGGACCTCCGGCCAATGTACGTGTGCATTAGGGTGTTGCTCAAAGATAGATAACGAAAACAAAGCAAACGCAAACAAGCAACCAACATCATAAACCCGAGGAGAATGAACAAACACCAAACAAGCAAAGAGCACAGGATCCGCACAAAACGGCCAAGAGAAAACACAACCAAACAACATATAAGCAAACAAGAGACATCAAAAACAAGCATAACACGAAAGAGACACAAACAAAGACAAGATGGATCCCATAAAGGGACCATAGCTCAAACAAAACAAACACACATAGCAAACAATGCAGACAGCAAACGACAAGCGCACGACAAGCAGCACAAGCAGAGCAAACAAGCATACAAGACACATCAAAAACCTAAGGATATGGCCAAAAGAGAGAAAAAGGGGGCTCCTATCCGCCTGAGAGACGACTAACCTAAGAGGGCACTATGGGGAGCAAAACCTGGGGGCAAAGCAGAAAGGGGGATCCTAGGCGCTTACAGGCAAACTATCAAAGAGACACAAGGACCTAAAACACGCAAGGCAAAGCTACTACGAAGGTCTTACAATCCTAGACACAAAGCCTAAGGGTAAAGCAAAAAAAGGGGGCTCCTAGGCGCTAGAAGCAAAAGGGCCTATAACACGAAAGGCAAAGTTACTACGCAGCTCCTATGATCCTAAACGCAAGACCTAATCTAAGGCCTACTACACCTACCCGCTAATCCTAATTATATCTCTCCACGCGTTCCTATCAACTGTTATGTCTTCGGACAAGAGAAGCTCTTTCATGTCCTGCTTAAGTCTATCTTCCCATCTAAGTTTAGGTCTACCCCTCCTTCTTGAGCCTTCAACTAACATATCTTCAACTCTCCTACCAAGGGCCGTTTGTGGTCTCCTCTTGACATGTTCAAACCATCTCAAAAATTGAAGATTAGTGCATCATTCAAAAATTGAAGATGTGAGACGTCGTTATTATCTTTCCCAACTATGACACCATGAAACAAATCTTGATTTCTTGCTTCTACAAGGGCCATATTAAGCTTCGGCCGATTAAATAAGATGAAAGCTTAAAGAGGGTCACGTTTACGAAGTCCTGTTCGACTTTATATTCTTTTGTTAGAGATCCACCATTGAGGATTGAAGCAAAACCTCAATCCAGGTACTCACGAATCTAATTTCTACATTTTAAGCCAAACCCAATTTCCTCCATCACAGAGAACAGAAAATTCCAAGACAAGCAACCAAAAACTTTATCAGATTAGTCTTTTTTCATTAAGAGGTATTTCATTCACCATAAAAGAACCGTTAATGGTTTAACGATCCTTGATAAACGCCATTTGAACATCACTAACATTTTGGTCTTTATGGTAATTTTATATTGACACCCAATAAAACTAATCGGTCTAAAATTAAAAGGTTTACATGAAGTTGATACTTGATATCTTTGTAAAATTAGAAGGTTTGGTTAATTTCTTGAATTTGAAAGTTTTCGTCAGCTACTCTTTCATTTATTTAATTCTCTAACATAAAGGTGTATATATTTCACTCTTGGCATGCATATTTATAATAAAAAAAGTTCAACTTATGGACACTGATAGAAAATAATTAAATTTCTGCAACTTTTAAGTTGGCCCAAATATTAAATCCAAGATCTTAAGCTTATTTGGTGTGGCCTGTTTTTCAATAACAGGCATTTTCAGTAGAAAGTTGTCAACATGTATTTGCTTGTTTTTGTAACATGCAATTTTCTTTTTATTCGTAACCAATAGTCCAATAAGTTTATAAACGTTGATAACAAGATATAAAATGATCGAGCTCAGATTTTTGATCTGAAAAAACAAGACGAATAGGTCTGCTGAATTAATCAAATCGGTAGGTTGTAAATTAAAATAATTGTCTACTTGTCCAAGTATACAAATGGAGCAAATGGATATCGCTCCACATATAACTTGAAATCTACTCAGGTAGTTAATCGGATTTAAAAGGAAATTAAGATGGACGCATACTAGTAATCCACTGTTAGGTAATAGGTTACAATTTAATTGTACATAAATAATTTCTTCATAATACTTGATAATTAAAGAGATTTTTTTTGGTATATCTGGGTTTCCGATTCGACATTGCGAACCGACTAATCTCAGGGCGATTACCATTTTGGATACCCCGGAGTCGGCACAGGTGAACATCTGTGGCCAATGGGAGATTAATTTTCTCCCCGGGGTTTGAACCCAAGACTTCTAGGCACTTTCATCCTAAGAGGCTAAGCCGTTACCGCTGAGTCACCCCATTGATTTAAGTAAAGAGATTTTATCTTTCAACATTCTATCAAGACATATATGATCCTTCCTGTATGTCGCTCGTCAAACTCTAGCCTCCACACTTTATCTCTTATTAAAAAAACGTTTTTCAGCTTCAAACCTTTTAGCTCAATTCGTAATCAAATTCCGTAGCTAGGCATACCGTAATATACTCGTTAGCCAAAGCCGTCAAATTCTCAAACACGCCGTCGGGCTTGAAAAAACAAATGGCTCACTGTTTTGTTTATAACTATCGAACCTGCTTAAAGTATGCGTATGCCGTCTGTGGCTGTGGATTCGTAATTAAATTCTGATGAAAATAAAACTCGGACTCCCGCCTCCACCGGTCCAACCTCCGACGTGCATTCAAGCTTTGTTATAAGTCTCGTCAGTCATCCACATACTACTTTATGTTTATCTTAAGTTTATCTTCTTCTTCTCCAATTCGAAGTTTTGAACTTCGTCGCTCAAATTAAAAAAAAAGATATTAGGCAATAAATCATCAGGAGTGAGCCCGTATGTAGGTTTGGTCTATTAGAGTTACGGCTTTGGTTCCATTGAGAATGTTTTTATTTTGAGAAGATTGAGAAATATTCGTTTGAGCCATTGATTCATATATTTTTTGATTTGATTCAAAAGTAAACATCATTTAATAGTGAATCGAATCTATAAATCACAAATTTGATTCACGAATCATTGTTAAAATCAAGTTATGGTAATGATTCATTAAATTTGTACATATGATTCAGTATTATATTTATATTGCAAATTCGAGAGATTTTTAACATTGATTCAAATTTTTTTTACACATTTTAGATTATAATCACATTAAAATGATATCTACGCTTGATAAACTTAAATCAAAGTTAAAAATTTATCGTTTTTAAAAACATTCTCAATCGATCCAACTTCTTAGAGTTACAAACTAATTGTACTTTATAAATAGGTTTTAATTTATAATTTACGGATTTCTGTCATTCAACACCCACGGGCCACGACCTCAAGCTTATAGGTGACTCGATAAATCTTATCTTCTTTGGATGTGGGACGGGTTATTACACAACTTTTTCAAATAATTCAAGAAATCTATAAGAAACGAGACTGAAAATTCTCACACTTCTAGAACTACCGGAAACACATTAAGAAAATGAATTTTCTCTTCTGTAAGGTCTTGTTAAGATTTTGCAGTTATATAAATGGCCATTGATGAGTGGTGTTTTATTGAGATGAGACCAAGCCACCTTACTATATATAGGAAGTGGAGTTTTCAAATATTGCGTGACTCTTTGAATTCGTTATGACACTACAACATTCGATGCTTTCCCTAGCAACATTCCGACCCTTTCGCCCATAGTCATTCAACTTCTATGAAGCTAGCATTATGCATGGTTTGTGATCCTATAAATAGTAGCACTTTGTAGTATATATTCATCAAAAACAAATAGCATAATTTGTTTTCCTTAAAGTATGAAAATCAATTCTTTTATAGTTCTATGTGTTCTGTGCGCGCTTGTTTTTGTCGTTTCCGCGACTGAACAAGCTGAAAAATCAAAAAATGATGGTCGTGGTTAGTTTTCTTCTTTGAAAATCAATCATTTAATTTTAGTGGTCTATGTTATAAGTTTCTATAACGAGTCTAGCATATAATCAATATAGACCAGCCAAACTCCTAAAGTCCTAATTATTATAGACAACTTGTCGAGTGTATTTAAGGTCGTTCCTTGTACAAATACGTAGCTTGAGTATATGAGTTTGTTGAACAATAGGATATCCTTCAGGTCGTGGTTTACACTTTTTTTTAAACGGCGATGGGTATAAACTTTATGTTAAATATCAAGAAAATTCAGAAAAAAGAAAAGTTTTATACTACGGATGATGCTTGCGCATCAAGTAAGTCCGCCCCTGGGTCTAATTTACACTAATGATATTTTCTTTTTATTGACAGATAACGCTCCCGATGAGTATAATGTGAACCACCACAACGGATATGGTGGTGGTGGTGGAGGTTGGGGTGGATACGGTGGGGGTGGATGGGGAGGACCTGGTGGTGGTGGTGGATATGGAGGTTATGGTGGATACGGTGGAGGTGGATATGGCGGACCTGGTGGAGGATATGGATATGGTGGCGGACGTGGAGGAGGATATGGTGGTGGTGGGTATGGAGGTGGTTGGCGTGGTTGTAGATTTGGGTGTTGCGGTGGATGGTACCACTATAGAGGATGCAGTCATTGTTGCAGCTCTCTCACTGAAGCGATCGCCTTTAACCAACAAGAAGCAACTCCATAAGATGGCGGAACTCCTAGCCTTAAAAATAAGTATATGTCTCATATGATATGAGTCATATCTTATGTAGCTGAACACATAATATACACGATGTACGTACGTTTGCATGTATGTATATTGAGGGTGTATCGGGAGTATAATAATGTTTGTACGATGTGAAATAGGATAAAGAACGAATAAAGACACGGAGGCCGTGTTTGTGTTATTTCGACACAGATCACTTTTTTATGAAGTTATACTAATAGTCATGTTACAGATTACAGCATGCATGAAAAAAGTGTCAGAATCGTAACTCTAATGATGAGTAGTTTTTTTTAACAGCTTCAACTTTGTTAATGGCACTCGAGCAAGCAGCTAGTGGCAAAGCAACAAATTAATTCTCAAGAATAATTACGGACACATACTGGATTAATTTGTACTAACACTATTAATTTAAACAGGTCTAAATGTTACTTTCATATGAATTATTTAAGAGAATGGAAGAGTTTGAACATTCATCTAGAGTACTGTTCTTCCAAGGAGGCTTCATGCCAAACAATATTTTGTGCCAAACAATCCAATTTGTAGTTAAGTACCACTCAAAAACAGATCTTCAACGAGTTTTGAATGGCAAGCAGCCGAAACAGCCATGAAACCAAGTCATCCAGTGTTTTGTGGTGGTCGAGCAATCCCCACCAATTCGCCACCATATGGACCAAAGAGTACAACCAATCGTGCATTAAACAACACATGATCCAACATTTGAGCGTACATATCGTCCCAAATGAGCCTTGCGTTAAACTGAGATCGATTCCACTTTCATATAGATTCGAGCAAGTATGCAACCAAATTTCTATTAATCTCCGTGTGTGTTGATCTAAATTGCAACTCTAATATATAAACAGTAATAGTTAATGAAAACTTTAAATGATAAAGGACATATATTCACTGATTTGATGTATAACTTTCGAAAATGGTGACTAACGGTGATCACGTACTTGTAGGTGATCTCCCGAACGATAATATCTAAAGAATAAATGAATGAATTTTAGTACTACCTCCGTCCCAAAATTATTGTCCACTTTTGACTTTCTAAGTCTTTCTTTCTCAACTTTGACCTTAAATAATTTTGTTTGTGCTATTTAATATTTTATGCATAATATATGAATGGATTGAGTTTTAAATGTATTTTTCATTGGTATAACTTTTATCAAGTATTATGTAACATAAACAAAAATATTTAAGGTCAAAGTTGACAAAGAAAGACCTAGAAAGTCAAAACTGGACAATAATTTTGAGACGGAGGTAGTAATTTATTTTTTTCATAAAAAAAAACTGTTTTTCACTTTTCTTTTAAACAACATATCTTGCAAACAGTAGATCATCATGCTACAAAAAATACACCATCGTGACGAAAATATTTTTATTTTTCAGTAAACGGACACTTTGATATATTTTCGACCATTTTTAGTGTTACAAATTCCGTCCAAAAAACTCACACTTGATTCATAAAATTACTTGTGATTTTTGTTAATATAGTGAACAGATAATTTATTATTATTATTATTATTATTATTATTATTATTATTATTATTATTTTATATTTTTTGTTACTTAGAAATCTAACTCGACATTGCGAGCCGACTAATCCAATCGCAATTACACTTTTAGATAGCAGAGTCGACGCATGTGAACCTCCGTTGACTCCGTTGAGTTGCTCTATCTCCTTAGGTTTAAGGAAACCAAAAGTATTAAACGCAAAATTTTAAAAAAATCACGTGTGATTTCATAAATCACACGTGATTTCACAAATTCACATGTGATTTTTAAAATAATGAAGAGAATAAATATATATTTCAGTAGACAGTCACTTTCATATACTTTAGACGATTTTTTTAGTGTTGAAATTTTCCCCTAGAAAAATCACATGTGATTTGTAAAATCATTTATGGATTGTTGTTTCATAAATCACGTGTGATTTTATAAATCGCATGTGATTTTACAAATTCACATGCGATTCTTAAAGTAATATATCACGTGTAATTTCATAAATCTATAAATCGCATGTGATTTCACAAATTCACATTTGATTTTTAAAGTAATAAATCACATTTAATTTTGCTTATCACATGTGATTTTTCTAAGCGGAAAAAATTTGAAAAAAAAAATGCGTCGAAAGTATATAGAAGTGATCTATAGAAAGATAATTTAATTCTTGTCGCAATTGTATAATTAATTTTGCACAACGACGAATGTTTTGCGAGATATTTTAATTTTTTTAAAAAGGATGAAAATGGATTATTTTTTTAGAACGACACTTTTTTTCACAACTTATACCACATATCTCACAATATATTTCACGCATGCATCCAGCGAGGCTTGAACCCACAACCTCTAAATTGGTGGGAAACTCACATACCTAAGGATACCTTTTGTGGCCAACTGAGCTTGCTCAGTTGGTTGAAAATGGATTTTTTTATTTGATGAAAAAAATGAATGGCTAAGATTTTCCTATTTGATCTTTAAAGAAAAAGTTTTATGCATGGAACTTTTCTCTATCAGTGTTAAACGAGGATTTCAGCCCGTGCTTCGCTGCAGGGTGGCAGATTTTTTGTTGTTTTATATTAGTCGATACATTTTGTATAGTATTTATTATTATTTTGTAATGGCCCGTGGGCAGGTATTAGGCCAAGCCCATATTCTAGAATAATCTTTGTAGCTATATATATTTGGCTATTTTGATAATAAGGGAAATCATTACCTTCCAATATAGTATCACAACCAGTATTATTTTTCATTAACTATTACTGTTTATATATTAGAGTTGCAATTTAGATCAACACACACGGAGATTAATAGAAATTTGGTTGCATACTTGTTCGAATCTATATGAAAGTGGAATCGATCTCAGTTTAACGCAAGGCTCATTTGTGACGATATGTACGCTCAAATGTTGGATCATGTGTTGTTTAATGCACGATTGGTTGTACTCTTTGGTCCATATGGTGGCGAATTGGTGGGGATTGCTCGACCACCACAAAATACTGTATGACTTGGTTACATGGCTGTTTCATGCTGCTTGCCATTCAAAACTCTTTGTAGAGATCTGTTTTTGAGTGTCGTTTAACTACAAACTGGATTGTTTATATTGTTTGGCATGAAGCCTCCTTGGATGAACAGTACTCTAGATGAATGTTCAAACTCTTCCATTCTCTTAAATAATTCATATGAAAGTAACATTTAGACCTGTTTAAATTAATAGTGTTAGTACAAATTAATCCAGTATGTGTCCGTAATTATTCTCAGAATTAGATTTGTTGCTTTGCCACTAGCTGCTTGCTCGAGTGCCATTAACAAAGTTGAAGCTGTTAAAAAAAACTACTCATCATTAGAGTTACGATTCTGACACTTTTTTCATGCATGCTGTAATCTGTAACATGACTATTAGTATAACTTCATAAAAAAGTGATCTGTGTCGAAATAACACAAACACGGCCTCCATGTCTTTATTCGTTCTTTATCCTATTTCACATCGTACAAACATTATTATACTCCCGATACACCCTCAATATACATACATGCAAATGTACGTACATCGTGTATATTATGTGTTCAGCTACATAAGATATGACTCATATCATATGAGACATATACTTATTTTTAAGGCTAGGAGTTCCGCCATCTTATGGAGTTGCTTCTTGTTGGTTAAAGGCGATCGCTTCAGTGAGAGAGCTGCAACAATGACTGCATCCTCTATAGTGGTACCATCCACCGCAACACCCAAATCTACAACCACGCCAACCACCTCTATACCCACCACCACCATATCCTCCTCCACGTCCGCCACCATATCCATATCCTCCACCAGGTCCGCCATATCCACCTCCACCGTATCCACCATAACCTCCATATCCACCACCACCACCTGGTCCTCCCCATCCACCACCACCGTATCCACCCCAACCTCCACCACCACCACCATATCCGTTGTGGTGGTTCACAGTATACTCATCGGGAGCGTTATCTGTCAATAAAAAGAAAATATCATTAGTGTAAATTAGACCCAGGGGCGGACTTACTTGATGCGCAAGCATCATCCGTAGTATAAAACTTTTCTTTTTTCTGAATTTTCTTGATATTTAACATAAAGTTTATACCCATCGCCGTTTAAAAAAAAGTGTAAACCACGACCTGAAGGATATCCTATTGTTCAACAAACTCATATACTCAAGCTACGTATTTGTACAAGGAACGTCCTTAAATACACTCGACAAGTTGTCTATAATAATTAGGACTTTAGGATTAACGACAAAGACCAGTTGTCTGTTCTATATAGATAAAATGCTAACTCGTTAAAGAAACTTATAACATAGACCAACTAAAATTAAATGCAAGGAACCATAAATATGGGTCTTTGGTATCCGAAAGACACCGCCATGGCACTAACAGCATACGCAGACGCAGATCATGCAGGTTGTCAAGACACTCGAAGAAGTACATCTGGCAGTGCTCAGTTCCTTGGTGATAAGTTAGTAAGCTGGTCATCAAAGAAGCAAACTAGCACGTCCATCTCGTCTACAGAGGCTGAATACATCGCGATGTCTGGATGCTGTGCCCAAATCCTATGGATGCGGTCTCAATTATCGGATTATGGCTTTGCATACAATCACATCCCTCTGTATTGTGACAACAAGAGTGCCATAGCTCTCTGCTGCAACAACGTCCAGCACTCCAGGTCTAAACACATCGACATCCGACATCATTTCATCAGAGAACAAGTGGAAAAGGGAGTGGTTGAGTTGTATTTCGTGAGGACAGAGTATCAACTGGCGGATATATTCACTAAGGCACTGCCCAGAGAACGATTCGAATTCATTCTCCCGCGGCTTGGCATGAAGAGTATGAAGCCAGAGACACTCAAACGTCTTCAGGATGATCAGGATGAGTAACGGATTTGCTTCAAGTATCCTATGTAAATATGTACATATTCCTACTCAAAAAGAAAATACAAAAATATAAAACCAACAAAAATCCATAAAAATCAGAAAATAGAAAATACCAAAAATAGTTTAAACTTTTCAAGACATGTCCTCCGTTTATCGATAACATTTACGGTCCTAGAAATGTCATTCAATAATGACACGGGTCTTTAAATGAAGCTCGAACGGAAGTTTAAACTTTTCAAAACATGTCTTTATGGCTTGCTATTATTTCTGATAAGCAACCCGGTTTTCAAAATGAGGAAAGCATGTCGCCAAAAAGATGGTTGTTCCTAGCAACGGGTGATTAAGCTCTCTCGGTCATGGATTACTTTATATCCGTGCACCCTCGATCTAATGTACGCTTCAGTGCATTATTTCTTGATTCAGAAGAGAAATCTTCTTTTTATCCAAATAATTTTCCGTCTATGATTCTTCAGAAAATTGTTTGTGTCTCATTTGGTGGACAGATGTTCTTTGAAACTTAATCGGACTTGTCTTTCTCAAAATTTGTCTCTCAATCAACGACTACAGCTCTTTAAATAGAAAACGGGTCATTGATTGAGGGGGAGAGTGCTTTTCAAATGTATGACATCTATCGGGCATTTTTGAGTCATCATATAAATACTTGAGAAAGGTTTTGTATCTAACGGGGTTACATATTGAGGGGGAGCATGAATATGTTCCATTATCGGCTTGTATAAATCAGATACATTTTCTCCTAAATTTTCCTAACTTAAATCAATTGAGATCCAAAATCTCAACGGGTTTGAAATTTTTGATCGGGGGAGAGAATGTGACTTAAATATGAAAATCTGATAGAAATGTGATCTTTTTGAACTCATTAATATGCTCTCCCATATGTGCTAAACTCTTTCGAATATCGATGCACATATTGAGGGGGAGCAAATGGTGTATGATGGCAATTGTGGAAATACCAAAGACCGACCCTGTAATTACTTTATCGGAGTTATAAGGATGGTAAGGTTAGGTCTCAGTTCCCACGATCCCGCCAGAGCTAGAGGGATCTACACAGGGACAATCCTCTAGTTAGTGTAGAAGTCCTTAGGTATGACTACAAAAGGAGAAATGTGAGAATAAGGGAATAGTGCGGACTGAGATGGAACTAGTACCAGAACATACCCAACAAGGTACTAGTAATGAAGTCTCGGTAAGCACTGAAGGCGTTGAAGAATGAAAAAGAAATGTTAAGATAAAGGGTGTAAAAAAAGCAGCCCTCCTTAAACATTAGGCAGAAACTGGGTCAATTCATATGCTGACATTGAAGACAAGTATCATGGACCCAGTGATACGCTGCACAACCCTCTCTAGCCACTCAGAATCTCTCAAAAGATTTCTGTTTTAATTCTCACAAAGACGTAAAACGTAATCTACTGACTTTCTCACTCTAAGTAAGTCGGTATTGAAAAGGTGACAGTAAGCTCCAGCCTCCGCTCACTAAAATCGAAATGCACTATTGAGTCTAGAGCCTTGAGATCATTAATTAATCTTGTTAGGACACTATTCAAATATACTTGTTCTTCACACACTGTGAAAACAAGGAATATATACTTAGAGTCCTACGCATCAGCCTTGTGATTTTGCCAGAACATCCGAGTGATACTTATGTATTCACAATGAAGATGGAAATCTTGCTTGAGCCAACATCAAACAAGCTCATGGTAGGTGACTTGTGAGATCCTTAAATGGATCAAACTTGTGACACTGGACATCGAATCGGTCTAGAATTTTTAATTGATGATTGACGAAGTTTGATAAAATCTTAACACTCTCGATGTGTCACAAAATCAATTTCTCAAGTGACACGTCGATTGATTTTCAAATCAATTTTCCTCTTCAATCGGTAAGATAGTAACTAACCGATTCACTCTTGTCGTGCTGTCTGCTTTGAGACGTTCTGACTAAGAGAACAGACAAGTAAGGCGATTCTGATGTTTATACATTGGAAGATCCGACACTCATGCTGGAAATCTTGTCAAGAAGATTCTTCTTAAGATTGAATCTACCTGATCACAGGTCGGTCCTCACAGATTCGAAGGTTACTCCAACCAAACACGGGCGAATGACAAAGCCATATTCGCCCCTCAACTTTATTGCTAACTGTTTTAGTGCAGGTACACATAAAGATGGAGGTGGTGTCAACCTGTTCCAGCAGAGTCAAGTTCATTGCCACATGCTCATACTCAAGACTCAATGACCTTACAACATCAAGAGAGAATGACCTAAAGCTTCCGCAACTCTGATATCAACTTCTTCGTCAGCATGTTAAAGTGGTGAAGTTATAAATTGATGAAGTAATACGAGCATAAAGTCAAGCTTTCAAGATTGCAACAAGTATGAGCATGTCGGCCCAAAAGTCACAAGCACGCAAGATGGCAAAAGATCACAAGATGATGATTAGAGATTTACTTTGGCTGATGATCTCAAGAAAGCTCAAGATCACATTCAAAGACAAGCCTAAAGGAAAAAGCTCAAGCTTAAAGTCGAAAGATCACTACTCACTATGTACAAAGAGATCAATGAATGAAGAATCAAAGATTACGAGCTAAAGTCTAAAGTCCAAGACACATAATGCTAGGATTTGAATTGTATTTTCTGGGGTGACCTCCCTTAGGGGGAGATTGTTAGGATCATGAAAAAGACTCGGTCACCCCGTGTTATGTCTAGCATAGGTTAGCTCGTAGTCTTAATATTAATCGTTTAGTTACCGTATGACTTATGGTGTTGGGCCGGGTCTTTACCCACATGTTAGCCCACTCCATAGCTCACTTAGGGCACATAAACTCTTGTACTTAAACCCCCTCTCATCCATTAAGAGGGGTTGGTTGTTCATTGCATAATACATACACTTAAAGGTGTTTTCTCTCACTAGACTAGTCACTTTCTCTCTCTAGAAATTCGGCCAACCCATCATTCCTAGGCTTGTGTTATGATATCTAATATCCTACATCAAGCATACAGATTAAACCTTCTGATACGTTTAATCACCCATCTTGTAGTTAGTTCTTCAATATCATTTTCTAGGAATGGAAGTACAGGATACTTGTGCAACAATAAAGTATACTTTGTTGGGATTAAAAGTCTTCTTTATGCTGTTAGAATTACTGCTGCTCATGTTTGTGTTAATGATGCTCAGCTGGAGTTAGTGCTGCTCATGAACTTCAAAGAAAATATACTAAGTAGTTACTACTTCTAGTACAAAAGTTAATGCTTCTAGTGAAAGTTACTACTGCTAGTACAAATACTGCTTGAAGTTAATGCTGCTGAAGAATTACTACTGCTCAAGAAAATATTCTAAGTAGTTAGTACTGCTAGTGTTAAGTTAGTACTGCTAGTGTAAGTTAGTACTGTTTGTTAGTACTGCTTACTTGATATGTATTAGTTATTTATAGAAAAGATTTTATATACTTAGGAAAGTATTGTAAGCCGAGTAGGACTCCTTGGTGTATAAAAGGAGGTCCTAGGTTATAGAGTTTGATGTACCAAAGTCTTAAAGCTTCTTCTTGTTGTACTGCACCCTCATACTTCCGATATGTCTAAGTTCATTGAAGCAAAAGCGAGTTTTGCAATCTTAGAAAAAATTCGTGAGAAAACATCGATAGTAACCTGCCAATCTAATAAGAACGATCATATCTCGGATGGTATCTTAGGTACTTTTTATTCTTCATCTGCTTCTATTTACAGTGTCACGTGAATAATCATTGATGTTAACCACGTGTCTGAGAAACGCACTTCTTGTAGCCAGAAGTTCATACTTGGAAAACTAGGCAAAACAACTCTTCCTTCTTCGTTGCAGCTCCAACACCAACTTCAATATGAAACCTCGTGATCTCCTTAGACTTAGAGTTAGATCAAGATAATCATCAATAAACATAGAATGAAAAAATTGTCTAATCACGGCTTCTTGCACACCAGGTTCATCAAGTCCATGGAAAACGTTGGCGCCATTGGCTTAAACCAAAGGCATAACCGTAAACCTCAAAGGTGTCCATATCGCGTCCTAAAGATGGCTGTCTTGGGATATCATCTCCATGTACTTTAACTGGATGGTAACAGAAATACGAATTTCTATCTTTAGGAGATAACACGAAAATTGTAACGGTTTCGAACAATCATGATCTAGGGAGATTGTCTGGTGGTAAGCTTGTGCAACTCTGTTTAGTCTATGCACTCGAAAAAATGTATCTGTACCCTTCTTTTGAAACAAACACAGGTGCTCCCCACGGAGAGGTGACTGGTCAAATAAAACGGTACTATCATGACTTCAAGGGGATTACAAAATATCGAATAGGGTATGCAAACGAATATCAAATTCTAGGCTAGATACATATAATGGATTTCCACATAAGACAAAATAGACTGTAGATCAAATGACATAGAATCTTTAGGAAAAGGGATAGAATATCTTATAACGATAGGGGAAAACGCAAACAAAAAAGTCAACAAAGCGTATCAAGACAAAAAGGAACACATAGATTGATAAATACGAAAGATAAAAATTTTATACCAATAATCGACTTTACTCGAAAGAACCAACTAAATATTATTTTTATAAAAATCATTTTGAAACAATAAAGCACCAGTCGTTTTAATATATAATCATTTTAAATTAAATAAAAATCATATTAATATAATCTTTTTTTAATATTCGTTTTTATATTTTAAACCATGGTTTTCATAAAAAAATCAAGAGATAGTTATAAAAAAAAGTGTATCGCATTTTACCAATATAAATCTATTTAAACATACTTTCATAAAATAAAATTTATCTAAAACAAACTTATAAAAATGTAAAGATTATCTTAAACATAGTTTTGACACTCAACTGATATCACATTGTTTTCATAAAAATCATTGTAAACGCAGCTTTCATAAAAATAAAGAGACAGTCATATAAAAGCGCTTATCACAATGTATTCATAATTCATTTCAAGGAAATTGTTTTTCCCCAAACACCATCAAGATATACTTCAAAAGGATTTTCATAACTCGACATCAATATAAAATATATTACTCAAACAAAGGACATCGTAATACCAAAAGGGATTATAAAATACCGTAAAGACTTTAACACAATTCTATTGTTTGAAAGCGAAAGGGAGTACAAAGAACCATTTAGTCAGAATAACAGTGAAACGAACATGTACAAGAGAAATTCATATGAAGACATTACTAACCAAAAGAAGAACGTAAAGACCCATCTGTACTCATGATCGAAAGAACAACCATTAAAAAGCGTCGGTATTAACATGCCACAACATGTTACGAAAACCAAAGGATATATAAAGAATGGAGTAATGGCCCACACTAATATCTTAGGAACAATTAGTGCTTAAAATAAAATTTTGGTACTCATACGAGTAATCAATACAACAAAAGAACCAATGAAACGTACCAATATCCAAAGAAGCATATCCGAACAACCAATATTCCTCAAGACGCCGAATAGAAAAGTTAGATCATCCATACCGACATGGTACGAACAAGGAATGCTAAAATGAGGGTTATACATCCGAGCAAATAATTGAGCAGACGAACAAACTCAAATATCATAATAATAGTAATAACAGGTATCCGGGGTATCCGCAACCGTTAGATAGAAGAAAAACTTACTATTTACGTAACTGAGCCTAACATAATCGCTCATTAGGTAAAAGAGGGATTCCATAACTATACAACCATCCTTATCATGATCACACATATCACAACATATTACACTACCAGCTTACAAACAAACACTGATCAATGCAATCATGGTCACAAGTCCACGTGTGTGATGCCTTTATAATTATGTTGGCCACCTATAATTATAATTGCATCCTTTCACACGTTTACTTACTTCTAAGACTACACATCTCAATGATAACGCACATATATGCCGATATACCACATTGCACATCTTAAACGACTCCAATATAACATAAAAACGATGCTACATCCAAGGAATATTTATTTATATAAAAATAAAATCGAAAATGACAGAAAGAAAACGACGGTCTCGGAGCGCCCAAAAATACGTAATATCCGAAAGAAATCTTTGATGGCAACGTGTCGAGGTAAAAAACGAGATAAACTTATGTTGGGCTTCGCTTGGGTTTGACTTTGCTTTCGCAAGAGTCACCCGACTTCGCGGGTCCAGGCCTGCTACAAGCATCCGAAAGGAGATCTGAGTCGACCTCCTTCTCCGACTCTTCTAACTACCCTTCCTCCTTCGGTTCCTCGAGAGGCTCCTCCTCAATAGCTCGTAAGTCGATATAAAACTCAGAAAAAAAGCAAGAAAACAAAATTCCTAGATAGCTAAACACATACATCTTATTATGCAGCTATATGAAGGACTCCTAGGTTATAGTCTAGGTTAAACCACCTACTTCTCTATAACCTGGCTCTGATACCAATATGGCACACCCCGCCAAGGTGAAAACGCGAGGCGTAACGTCATGGGTATCATCACAACACAATGGTGTCAACAATAGAGAATGTCTAAAATGTATTAAGGTTAATTGCACACATAAAATACATAGACTTGAAAATAAAATCCAAACTAAACATCACAACAAATCAAAATATCTGAAGTACGAAAATCTGCAATGAAGACTCTAGAAAAGAAGACTCCATCATGCAATTCCTAAAGTCTCTCTAGCCACGAATCTTAACATCCTTAACTTCGCTATGCTCACCTAAAAATGATGCTTAAAACGTCAACAATAATGTTGGTGAGAGTCATAGGTTTTAGACACACAATAATTCTTGCTTTTAATGTGATTATCAAAACAAAGGACAATAATGAACTATCATGAACTATTCTAGCATGCATCCAAAATCAAATCAACATATCCACAAACTAAATTTCCCATTCGGGATTAGAATAGCTGGCACTATAAGCAACCAAGCTCACCCAGAATGTATCACACAGCATCTCACATTGGGTAGGCGTACCCATCTGATCCCATAACCAACACAATATGGGTAGGCGTACCCCTCCGATCCAAAATCAATATCACAATATGGGTAGGCATACCCTTTCGATCCAAAATCAATATCATAACCACACTTGAGTAGGCGTACTCATCCGATCCCGAATAACACATGTATCACATAGTCATATAATAGTCATATAATGTCCAAACGCAATTAAAAACACATAATCACAGTGATAAAACATTTCAAAATATATTTTGCATCATTTCCATCCCAAGAAAACATAGTAAAATGGGACTATTAAACTCACCTGATACACAGCTACTTCACAAAAATCCTTGCAATCAATTAAACACATATAAAACCCACGTTACATGCGATTAGGCTAAATGACCAAGCGATGTAACAATCAATTGATGGACTACTAAGTTTATATTATGATTATAAACCCTTAACCATACTTCCCATATCTCACATATACTTTAAATACCTTTAATCATTTATTCTTGTTTTCTAGATTTTTGACAGAATTTTGTAGTCAATTTATGACCACAAATAAAATACTAAATCATCAAATTGACTTTTCCCATTTCATTCCCTACCTTCCCAATGGTTATGAACTACTGTGATTTTTTAGAAAAAATCATATTGAGCCTAACTATTTTATAAAAATTCAACATCACAAAGTACTCGAATTCGGATCTGAACGCATACACAAAAGTTTGATTTTTCTAAAAATACTTAGACAATGAATTAGGACTTGTGGTTTAAGCTGGAGTTAATAGACACATAAAATATGACCTTTGATTTTTGGCTAACCTCAATTCAACTTTTAAGTAAGGGTTTTACTCCCATAAATTAGACCCAAATCTGACCCGAATTTACTGTTTTGACAACTTTTCTTGCAAAAATTATTTGACTAATTTCCCGAACTCAAAACAATATTTGGGGCCGGAATTTTTGGAAACTAGACTCTCTGAACTTCAATTTAGGCACAAGATTCATCCGAAAACTTGTTTTTATCATTGAGATATCATTCAATCAACACGACCCAAAATTCTGCCAAACACTAACTTTCAATTTAACGTGATCTAACATAAACCGTTTACACCCACATGCTCTAAATCTAATCCCGAACACTCCCATATAGTTTTATATCATTAATTTACATAAAATTTATGAACCCTAATTATTCAATCAATTAAAGTTACTAATTATAAAAAGATTAAACAAAAACTTAATTAAGATCATACCTAAACATTTACTCGATACCACTTGAATCACCACCTTAGTTCTTGATAAACAAAATATTTTTTTTCTTCTTAAGGAATTCGGCCGAACAACAAAGAGGGAGAGAAAAAAAGTGATTTAGGGATTTATTGATTATGTATTTATAATGCCAAGACTTCTAATTGTAATCAATTTTTGTTTCCTTTTTTTTCTTTTTCCTATAAGCCGATCCAACCAACATCCCTTTTATAAAATTAATTTTTTTTATTTATTTTTTTATAAAATTTCATTCTCCCCCTTCCAAGATATATTTTATATATTATTTTTAAATACAAAACTATTTACTACTTAGTTACCTTAAATACTTAAATAAATACATAACTTAAAATAAAACACTTACACTACTTATTATTATTTTTCCCAAATTATTATTTACTTATTACTTCATAAATAAATTATAAAATATTAATTCACTAATTAATCTCAACTCGAAGTTTAACGATACATAATTTTTTAATTTTACCGATGATAAAATAACAAAAATCACTATACTTTCGAAATCATCATCACATACGAAATGAAATGACTAAATCATTCATTTCTACCATCACAAACACTTATTATAACACGTATACCATAACACACATATCACCAATTCATCTTTAGCACATAATACCAAACTCATAAAACTAGGCAAGTTAACACTAATGGTTAAACTAACCTCGCTAAATCACGATTGTCACAGTATCCCCCACTTAGGGAAATTTCGTCACTAGTACTTCCACCAACACGTTTAGAAAACAAATTCGGATACTTATCCTTCATAAAATCCTCACGTTCCTAAGTAAACTCAGGTCTACACGCTTAGGAATTCCAAGAACCTTGACGTTTGGGATCATACTTCGATTTTAACTTATTAACTTCACTGATCATTATCTACTCACGTTCTAAAACAAACATAGAGTTTTGTATACTTTATTTCTTCCAATGGCAATGCTGGTTGCATCGACAAATATCGTGTCTTCAGATTTAACACATTTGCATGTATCGTGTATGGTAGACTAACTCTTGTGGCAATCTAATCGATAAGCTATAGGTCCAATCTTTAAGAATCTTAATAGTCATACATACCTCGTAGCTATTACCTTTCTTCACGCGAAAACTATACCACGGCATTTCAAGGCGCACCCTATTTCGTACACCTTGAATACCAACTTCAAATTTCCAATGGACTTCTCGCTATTGTCTAGTATGTATTTTGACGATCTCTAGCTGCTTTGAGTCTCTTCTTAATCAACGCCACTTTGTCGGTAGTTTCCTGCACCATTTACGGACCAATCAATCGATTTTATCTGACTTTAGCCCAAAGGACAGGTGACCAACGCTTCAAATGGAGCACACGAATTTGATTGATAACATTTTTATTACTAGGAATCGCATGCCTAAGGTAGATGGTATACCAACTACCACCAAAATCATATGCCGCTGTCTTAATATTTCCGCAGGTCTGAATAGTAAGCTTACTTTGTCTATCTGTTTGAGGATGATAAGCCGTACTCATATCCAACCGTGTTCCTAAGGCTTTCTGCAATGTTTACCAGAACCGCAACATAAATCGTCCATCATAATCGGAAATAATCAACACAGGCACTCCATGCCTCGCTACAATTTCAATAATGTAGATTCTTGACAACTTCTCTAACTTATAGTGGTATCGTCAGAAAATGAGCATGGATCTTGGTCTGCTATCAATGTATTAACCCAAATTTTTATCATATCACCACTTGTCCTGGACAAATTAGTGATAAAGAATCCAGGTGATTTTTTATCTCCATTTCACTCATGTATCTCTGGTTGTTAGAGTAAACCCGATGGTCTCTTATGTTTTGGCATGTCTCTTATAGCAAGTCAAACATCACCAACATTATTTGTAGTTATATCTTTTTACCCGCCACAATACATTCTGTAAATCATAAGGCAT
This sequence comes from Tanacetum coccineum, assembly GCA_026074375.1. Lineage (NCBI taxonomy): Eukaryota > Viridiplantae > Streptophyta > Magnoliopsida > Asterales > Asteraceae > Tanacetum > Tanacetum coccineum. The sequence goes on from BQNB010024228.1 coordinate 49,895, forward strand.
CTTATGCTCCGGTGAAAGAGTATTCATAGCATTGCGCCAAACACATAATTAGGGTCCTTTATATTCGCCTAGTCAAAGGAATCCTTATTTATCAAAAAGGATAAACTCAATCTTTTTTTCATTTTGTTGGATCTAAGCCTGCGCAGCATTCTGACGGCGCGTTCTAGTCCTTGGACGCCTATCCTTTACGCAGCAATATATTGGTCTTACACTTAACTAATTTAGTAAATGGGACATTGTGCGTAACGTATCTTGGTTTCACTCTCTCCTCCTACTCAAGGCATCAACACTACGTCGCATCTTGAGATGGTAGCGACTCTCACGCAGAATGTAGTACTGAACAATTTTAATCCTTCTTCTTTGGCGGGGGGGATGGTGGGGGGGCGTGGGGGGGCATATTTAACTCTTGTCTAGTCGAAGTAATCGCTGAAGTCTTATGATTGTATAGATAAACTTTTCGTAATCGTAAAAGTAATGTCTAAATTCTTAAGAGCAAAGATATACACCATTTCTTAAATCAGGTGGTATAGTTCATCTGTGGAATCTTCATTGTCGGATGCGTACTCAATCAATTGCCTCTTTGCATGTGCATACATCCTAATCATTGATTTGGTGCGATTCACAGTAAACTACAAATCTTCTGCTCCGTAGGAGAGAACGACAATATTGGTGCATTATATAAATTATCCTTCAAAGTCTAAAAGGCTTCCCCTTAATCCATGCCCCACTCATACTTCTGATTCTTCTGTGTCAGTGAAGTAAGGGGTTTAACAATCTTAGAAAAATTCACGATGAAATGTCGATAGTAACCAACCAATCCCAGATATGATCGTATTTCTAACGGTGTCTTTGGAGCTTTCCAATTCTCCACTGCTTCAATCTTAATTGGGTCTACATGAATATTGTTGTTGTTGACCACGTGTCCTAAGAAATGTACCTCTTGCAACCAAAATTCACACTTGGAAAATTTGGCAAACAATTTCTCCTTCTTCAGTAACTCCGGTACTAACTTCAGATGAACCTCATGATCCTCCTTAGACTTCGATTAGATCAAGATATCGTCGATAAACATAATAACAAACTTGTCTAAATACGGCTTGCACACCCGGTTCATTAAGTCTATGAAAACCGCTGGTGCAGTGGTTAACCTAAAAGGCATAATTGTAAACCCAAAGTGCCCATACCGCGTCCTAAATGCAGTCTTTGGAATGTATTCTTCATGCACTCTCAGCTGATGCTAACCAGAACAAAGATTTATGTTAGAAAATAACGCGAACCTTGTAATTGGTCGAACAAGTCGTCGATCCTGGGGAGATTCTTACATGTCAGTTATCAATCTCGATATCTCAAGTGCATTCGAAATGAACCGTCTTTCTTCTTGAACAACACAGGTGCTCCCCACGGAGAGTGACTTGGTCGAGTAAAACGTATTTTAAACGAATTCTAAGGGTTACGAGCTAACGAATAGGGTAGCAAACGAAGATCGAATCAAAGGATAGAAAACATATAAGGAATTTCACAGAGGCAAATAGATGCGGATCCTATGTCTCTGGATATCCTTTCAAATGAAAGATTAGAATATATGCAACGATAAGAAAATGCAAACGTAACAGAAAATCAAACAAACTTACCACGACAAAAGGAACACATAACAAATAACAATACGTATCAAATGAGAAGATCGGATTGTATCAATAAATCGACTTTATCTCGGAAAGAACCAACGTAATTATGTTAAGAAAAAATTAATTTATAACCATTAAGAAAGTGTCTAAAAATAAAAAGAATCATTTGTTAAATCACAGAAAAAATCGTTAGTATATAAATCTTTAAAAAAATTCATATTTAAACATGGTTGTTTATAGAGATCCTGGGAATTTATTTAACGGTTGTATCGCATTTTACATTATGTAAACATTTAACCTACTTTTCAACAATAGAAGTTATCAAGCATTAAAAAACATAGTTTTTATATCTTATTTTGTATAGGATCATTTTAAACATATCTTATTTATAAAGATCATTTTAAACACAGTTTTCATATATATAAAGAGACATTCACATAAAAGCGGCATCACAACGTATTCATAAAATGAATTAAAAAAATAGTTTTCCCCAAGCCTCATCAAAATATAATTCAAAAGGATTTTTTTATAACTCGGCCTCAATATAAAATATGCAACTCAAATAAAGGACTTCGTAATACCAAAAGGGATTGCGAAATACCGAGCGGACTTTAACACAAACCTATCGTTTGAAGGAGAAAGAAAGTACAAGGAACCATATAATCAGAATAACAGTCAAACGAACACGTAAAAGTGAAATTTAGCAAGACGTTACGAACCAAATAAAGAACATAAGGACTATATGATAACGATATCTAAAAGAACAACCATAGAGATGTTCAGTATTAAACATGTCACTAAATTCATAAAAACTATGGATTTATAAGAAGGAAGTTAAATATTCTTGTACTAACTTTGGTACGAACAATCACACTCAAAAGCAAAATCATATTTACATACGATAATAACGATAGGAGGAACAATGAAAATTCAAATAGCCAAAGCAGCAGCTCCGAACAACTCCAATACATATCAAGATCTGATGGGAATGATCGAACATCCGTAACAGACTTTGGTACTTTAAACACGGATGCTAAAATGAGAGTTGTAGGGTGATATCCTGAAAGAACAAAACAATAATACTAATAGTAGAAATTGAAGAGGTATCCAATATTATTCATAATCGCTAGGCAGAGAAAGGAACTTGCTGATACGCAACTGAACAATAATATCGCCATTTGTTAAGAGAAGAATCATCCTAACTTTATAAATATCTTTATCATGAATGCAATATTCCAACATCTACATGTCAATTAATCAAACAACCCCCGATCCAATGCATCATGTCAGAAGTCAGCGTGTGTTTTATGTCTTTATAATTTGTGGCCACCATAGATTATCTTTGCATCCTTTTCACACTTGTACTTACTTTCTGACTACACGTCTCAATGATAACGAAAAAACATCCCACACAACACACACATACACACGCTATCATTATATATATATATATATATATTAATTCTGTATTATATATAATTTATATCTACCACCAATTTACACATTGCACATCATACTCGTCGCCCAAAAGATGCTCATCAAAACAATATTTATTTCTATAACGATAAAATACCAAAACCAAAAAAGTATTTTTAAGTTATTTATATCTATTTTATGTAATATTAAAGAAACAAAAGTTAAAGTGCCCAAATTACGAAATATTCGAAAGAAATCTCGATATAGAATTGTCGGGAGATAAAATGACGGGATGTAAACTTATGCGGGCCTCGCTTGGGTTTGACTTTTCTTTGCATGAGTCATACCCGATTCGCGGGTCTTGCCTGCTACGTGCATCCAACAAAGAGATCTGGTCGGCCTCTTCCCGTGACTCCTATAATACCACTTCCTCACTTCTGTTCTTGGAGACTCTCTTCAATTGGAGTCCTCTTCGGATCTTCTGAATTCGTAGTAGCCCCCTAGTTGAAATAAAATCAGAGAAAAGCCAGAAAAATATTATGCTAATATAGCTAAACACATAGATCTTTGATTATGTCCGCTAAATGAAGACTCATAGGTTTAGTTAGGTCAAACCACCGTATTCTGATAAGAAATACAATGCTTTGATCCATTATGTTCATACCCTGCAGGTGGAAAAAAGCGGGAATAACTGATTGGTTATCTTAAAAACAATTGATGTCAAACAAAAGAGATAACTAGTATGCAATCTAAATAAATCCAAAGTGTTATGTCGACACCTTGGTATAATAATTCAAGGCATTCTTTGCGCAAATTGCACGATCATTTGCATCTACATTTAAAATTTTGCATCATGGTGTTCTAATTGCAAGGCTCCATCCCATATTGAGTTCCACATTATACCGCATTTGCTCATGCTTAGCACGGTGCAATTGGCATCTTCAATTTAAGGTAATTTTAGTCAAAATTAAACCATATAAATGATACATACATGTTTTAATGGCCGTTTAAAGGTAAAACTTGTTAAAAGACGTAAAAAACAAACACAATAACGAAAATATAGTATCTTGTGCTTTGCTAAGTGTTTTATATGAAGCTTTCATTTCGATTTATTTGTTATAAAAATAGATTATTTGAGTAAATTCAATATGCTAGTAGCTTTCTTTGTAAGTTTATTGCATTTACTTGGTACTTAGTGAAATATAATACGTATAAATATTTTTCATACTTTTTTAATACTAAACGCATCACGTCCAAATTGCGCTCGCATTCGCATCACGCATCACACAATGGTCGTTGGGACCTTTAGCGCACTGGATCACAAAACGCATTTTAAATCAAGACGACACCTAACATAAGAGGGGTCTTGTATTGAGGTTAATCACAACACTATAATACATAGACATAAACAAAGCCCAAAGATAACATCATCATAAAAACAAAGTATTCAAAGTACGAAAGCATGAAATAAAGCAACAGGAATATAAATCCCAAATGCAAGATCCTAACACATTTCCTTCTTTAGTCCAATAGTCACACTGAAGATCTAATAATATAAAATGTCAACAAAATGTTGGTGAGTGAGATTCACGGTCTGACAGCACAAAAATTACTCTCGCTACGAGAATCAACAACAATTAGGAATTACATATTAATATTATTAGACAATGCAAACATATTTATTCATCGATGAGAGGACCGTATGAGTAGGCAATGACCCCTTCGATCAAAGAAGAACCACACAAAAAACAAGGTACGACGTACCCCTCAGATCAAAGTACCACACATAATAAGGGGTAGGCTTACCCCTTACGATCCAAAGATACCAACAGAATAGGGGTATGCGTGCCCTCCGATCCAAGATTACCACACAGAACAGGGTAGGAGTACCCTCCGATTTAATAAGAACCAAACAGAAATCATTCTAGCATCAGCCATAGTTAACATCATGTAATATGTCCAAAACCAAATAATAACAATTATTTCGCGCATTTAAAACATATCAAATTTCAATTAGTATCATTTTCGCCCCAAGAAAACATAGGAAAAATGGGCAATGAATACACACCTCAAACTTCACGAATGCGTACACAATTTCCAAGCAAAGTCTACACAACAAAATCCACGGTTTACACATGATTACGGCTTCACGGCCATAAACATGTAACCTTTCAATTGATGAATACTAATGTCTATATTTTGCTTATAAACACCCCACCATACTTCCCATACTTTATATATACTCTAAATACCTTAAATCCTTTTATTCAAGTTTTAAGATTTTAGCGGGATTTTATGAGTATTTATGGTCTACATAATTACATAACGACCCATATAGACTTTCCTTACTTGACATTTTCATACATCTTCAATGGGTTGTGTAACTACTGTAATTTTTAGAAAAAAAAATAATGAGTCAAACTATTATTAAGAAATTCAACATCCTAGAGTGTTCAGAAAGTGACCTGATTCGACTACCAAAAAGCTTGATTTGACCAGACCCATTTAGACACTCGAGAAAAATCTACAAAAAAAATTCTATAATTATGAATCATAAACTATATGTAGCAATCCATCAATTAAAAATATGTTTTTGTATAGATGTTTGACCTCTCAAACACACCCGAATCTGCCAAAAAAACTCAGATTTAGACATAATGAATCTTATAAAAATTTATTTGGCTTCTTTCTTGTTAATTCATAGAAACCCAGTTGGGATAAGTTGATCTCTGTAGATAATTTTAGGCACAAGAAAATCGATAAAAATTATTCGTATGACCAAGTTATGACTCTCGTAAAATGACCTAAAATTCTGCCTAGATTTCAATTCCGAATTTAACACAATCAAACATAATTAAACCCACCCATATGCTAATTAATATCCCCTAATCAATGATACATGATCATTACTTCATAATTACAGAATTTTATTAACCCTAATCCATCAATTTATTGATTACATAATTAAAACAAAGATTATATCATAAACATACGATTATAGAATAAAGATTTGTTAGTTTTAGATTGAGAGAGGTCTCTAACTTGTATCTTTGAAGCTAGGGTTTAGGTTAAGAAGTCGACACGTAAAGATAAGAAAAAGAATACAGGTTTATTTTTAATAAAACTTGTTTCTAACACAATTGGGCTATCTTTTTTTCCTTTTCTCCAAACGACCCAAGCAACTCTCTTAAAATTTTGTTTTATTTATTTTTTTTATAGAAAATTTAGTTCCCCATTATTTTATATATGTTATATGAATATTTGTATACTTATATATATTAATATATATATATATATTATATATATTATTATATTATATATAGTATATTCATATTTTATATATTTTTTTTTCAAAAACTATTTACTTACTTTAATTACCTTACAATACTGTAAATAGAATACATAAATTGAAAATAAATCACTTACACTAAATTATTATTTTTCTAAAAGTATTAATTACTTTACTTACTTCGCATAAATAAATTATAAAATCTCAATCACTTAAGTTGATCTAAACTGAAATGTAACGGAAACCACATAACTTCTTCAATTTTACGACGATAAAATACTATACTTCTGAATCATCATTCAATACAAATGAAAGTACTAAATCATCATTTCCGTATCACAATACTCATATAATAACAATTATATATTCTACAATAAACACCAATCGATTACGCACATAAATTTAAACACATAAATCTAGATAGGTAACCCTAACGGTTTATATATATATAATAAATGTTATGTGTATATATTATATATACTTAATACTATATATATATTATATATATATATATGACTATATATATCTATATATATTATTATATCTATTATATCATATTAATATTTTATATATTTTTTTACAAAACTATTTACTACTTAATTACCTTAAGAATACTTAGAATAAATAACATAACGTTAATCTAAAAACTTACACTTATTATTATGTTCCCTACACTTATTATTCTACTTATTACTTCAACAATAAATTATAAAATCTCGCAATTACTAATTGATCTCAACTAGAATTTTAACGATACTACTTCTTCAATTTTTACCGATGATAAATATACTATACTTCTGTAAATCATCCTAACTTCCGAAATGAAATGACTAATTCATTTCATTTCATTCATAAACTCATTATAAATAACACATATTATTTTACCACATAAATACCATCAAGGCGAATTTACGTACATAAATTAAAACACATAAAGCTAGCTAGGTTAACACTAACGGTTAAACTAACCTTGCTAAATCGCGGTTGTCACAACATACACAACGGGTGATTCATTGTCATCTCAAATAATGAATGAATCAACTCCTTCTAGTTCAGGTGTTCAAAAAGAGCTAGAGGATTTTTATGCATGGCAAGATAATCAAGGTGTAGATGATGATGAGGTAAATGATGAAGAAGTGTCACCAGAATTGTTGGATGAAGTATATAGGAATGTTATGACTTCTGATGAGTTACAAAGAATGCAAGATATTTTGAACGATATGATGAAAAATAGATGTGAATCAGGTGAAGAACATCAATACCATATTGATAAGACGTAGGGCTACTTGAAGAGTCAGATTGTCTGGGAGAGCAGAAAAGAAGATTTGACTTTGCAGATACCAAAGAAACCAACTCCAGTATTCCAATGTTATGTAAGAAATCAAAAGATCCCACCAATGAGCTTAGTTAACCAAGATCTTTTTTATTTGAAGTATGGAAACTTTAAGGCAACGAAATATGTTCCATCACATCACAAGATTCATGCTTTTCCGTTTCCTGAAGATGACCTTGAAGAACTGCACCAGATGGGTAAGAAACACTATCAAGAGGTTCAATCTGTATGAAAGATATGTTGTTGATCATTGGAAAAATCCATGGGCTCAGCAAGGTCACATCAGAAGGCAACTAAAGACAAGAGATGATCCTGAGGTAGTCTACTTTGAATCAAAGATTGTTGATGTGGTTAGAGTTCAGTTTGATCAAGGTTACGTGCCAGAATATATGAGTGAGATTGTGGTGAAAAGAGCTAATGGTGATTATACAGAGTTTTCAGAATCAGATTACAAGTATCTTCATAATAATGACATTAAAGATATGTATCCGATGTGCATTAATGGAATGATAAAGAATACATGAAGACTGGATTGCTGAAGTCATTGACCCTATTTATCAAAAGTTGTGTTTGCTGGGAAAGAGTTCATAATTATCAGCTAGGTATGGATAGTTATCAGCAAAAAGTCAATCTTACAACATTGATTCTCACATTCTCTAGTATTGAAAAAGAGAAACTGCTATCAATTACCTCTGAAACTGTAGTTGGCTTGATTTATGAAAACAACAAGCAGGAAAAGAGAGCAGTGATCATTAAGGAGATTCCGAAGTTTTGTGATGCGACGCTGAAAAGAGTTTTGGAGAAGGTGAAGAAGTTCCACTTGGATGTAAAGCATGGTTATGCCGACCCAGAGCTGAGAAATTAATATGCTAAATACCTCATGTTTTATGAAGAATACATTCAAGACCGTTTAAGGCATCGATATTATATGAGACATTGGGAGAGCTATGTGAATGGAAGACCACTACAAAAGGGAACACCCAAAATAATCGACTCTTAAGGAGAGATTGTTAGGTTTAAAAGTGTCAATTATTGATAGTTTAGTAGTCTATTTATTTTGTATGTCATTTAGTTTATGTTTTATGCTTAAAGTATAAAATGTAATAAAGTTAAGTGAGTTTAACTAAAATAACTCACTTAATATAAGTAGAAGGGTAGTTTAATCAAATAAGGAATAAAGGTTCCCTCTTCCATAAATACTCCTTCATTAGTGAAGGGGTGTAAGGTTTGACATTTTGTATTTTCTCTCCTCTCCTTCTATTTCTCTTTTCTTTTATAAAAGTTTGAAAATTGTGAAAGTCTTGCCTTCCTCTCTTATTATCTCTACAATTCCTAAACCGTTTCTAAGTGTGATTTAATACTTTATCGACCTCACAAAAACAGAAATGGGGATGGGAACTAGATCTCGAAATTCTGCCTGTGTCATTTTAAGTTGTAAACACAACTAACTTTTGCCTAACTTTAACATTGTTATTACAAAAAGGATACAAAATTAACAAAATACAATTAATCGTATCCAACTGATTATCAAAAACTGCAAAATATTAAACATGTCATAAACTTTATCTTAACAACACACAACAATGAATACAAAAACTAATACACAACTACACATTTTGCTAGAAATGTATTATTGTCAGGATAATTAGGTGTTCTACTCATCATTCCAGACCAAAATCGAAAACAATTCCATCTTTGACAGTTAAATTAAAACACCTAAATTTTGATACCTATTCGACCGAAGCAGTAAATAAACAAAAGTTATTACTTAATGCATGAACGATTGTTGTTTTATAGTTCTTTGATCCAGATGTAATAGTTTAGTGTGGTGTTTTGTATTTTATTTTATTGTGTGTGTCTCGATTTTTGTTTGTGTGTGTCTGTCTCGATTTTTTTTCTGCAGTTTTTGTGACAAAACTTAGCAAAACAACGTCGTTTAGTTTAGGAAATATTATAATGACGCAATTAATTTTCTTAACCAACATTATGATTCTCTTATAACGGCGTGTTGGCAATTTATTCTCAAACGGATCCAAGCCAAGGCTTATAATGGTGTCCTTTAGGCTATCCGAAAAAGCCAACGTTTTGACTTTAAACGTTGTCGTTTGCTTCACTATTGTATAAAAAGATAATGTATTTAAGTTATAACCTTAACCAACACTACCTAGTTGAACAAATTAATAACCACCATGTCATTTTAATGCTTATTGTGCTTATTTCAGTGACTTATTTAAAAAAGTGAATATGTGGGCTTAATAAGGACTCATTAGTGAGCTTATTTCCAAAAGCCCACTTTTCACTTTTTTTAAGACTTAAATGAAAATAAGCCTTCAGTGACTTATTTAAAAAAAGTTTTTGGTTCTTTTGTACACCTTACCACTGCCCTTGGGTCTTTTCACTTGTTATCCTTTGCACAATCAAATTAATAAAGGCACTTTGGCCCATTAAGCTCATAAGCCAATTCGGCTTATTTCCAGCTTATTGAGTTAAGCTGGTTTGTTCCTTTTATTTTTCTTAGATTCCTTATAACTTATTTTAATTTCCCTGAATTTTTCAGATTTTTTTATAATCATTTAGTATTTTTTATAATTTATTTTCTTTTTAAACTTAAAAAAATCATAAAAAATAAAATATTAATCAGAAAAATATAAATCTTTTTTCTAAAATTTTATTTTTTCATATATTTTGTAGGAAAAATACAAAAGTTTCTGTAGGGTTAATTTTTCAAAAATTTACTTTTTAAAGAACGGGATTCGTTCCCGTTCTTGTCTTGACTCGTTTTTGGGTCAAACGACCTCCGTTTTTAGTCTAGTTTTTTTTAAACTTCGTTATTTGTCATTTAGAATCTATTTTAGCTTTTAAATTTGTTTTAGGGTTTAATTTGCAAAATTTAGGTTTTTAGCCCTCGTTTTTCGTGCCCGTTTTAGGATTTAAGTTATTTAGCTTTCATTTTTAGGTTTTTCTCAATCGTTTTTGCTTGTTATTAATTAATTTAGATTTTTACAGTCTCAAATCATTAATCTTATTCAAACTCCAAATTTTCGACTGTATCGATTCTCAAGCACAGCCTCGCTGGGGATAAACGACCCGGGGATATTCTATACTACTTCTCGGTTTCATTGATTATTTTTAGATTATACTTATTATATATATTTTATTATATATTATATATAAGAGGTGTTAGTTTCAGAACCAATCAAATTTTTGGCGCCACTGCCGGGGAGGTTGTGAAACCGATTATCGTTACGTTTGGCCATTGTGTTTGAATCTGTGAATATTATTGTAAAAAAAAAAAACCAAAAAGTACAAAAATATTTTCATTTTCTTTTTAGTATAATTATCATTTAAAGAAAAAAAACCAAAAACCAAAAATTAAAAACATTATCCATAAAAAGAAATAAAATTCA